>PVLC010001204.1:87431-139829 GCA_004027655.1 Graphiurus murinus | reverse complement strand
GTAAATATTTACATTTACAGTATGTACTTACTATATGCCAGGCCCAGTCCTAGGACCTTGGGATACACAAGTGCATGATGGCACCATCCCTGTCTTCTTGATGTGCTGGGGCGGCGGGACTGAACGATGAGGAGGATGCCCTCCAACCTCAGTGCCCAGAGAGGCATCAGGGAGGCTCCCAGGAAGGGCAAGTGAAGCCAGGTGCCTAACCCTGCCTTCTCCAACAAGCGGGGCTCATATCAGGGTCTGTCTCTGGGCACTGTGAGGCTCAGATGGAATCATGTGTATAAGCTCTAGCCCAGTGTGCTCACAGGTGTTCACTATTTCAGTTTCATGCTGCTTGGCATGGCTATTGTTCCTTTTAACAGAGACACAGAGACGTGAACAGTTCAGAAGGATTGAGTGACTGGAGGAAGCTGGGCTTGCCGATTCTCTCAAGGGTCCCGGGTAATGGGAGACAGGGGCCTTGGAGACAGAGGAGAGTGTGGCTCTGGAAATGCTCCCCGGAGGAGGTGCACTGTGGCCGGGTGCTGAGGGGTTACTTAGTGAGGGCCAGCATTGCCACCCATGGTGGGAACTTGGTGAGAGAGTGAGAAGAGGTGGCAGGGACAGGCTGTTGAGACTGGACCCAATCAGAAGTCTGACATTGAAAAGGAGCCTGGGTTTCAGAGTCAGGATCCCAAAGGTCACCAGCAGCAGCACCTGGTGAGTCTGGATGGCAGATTATCCAGAGAAAGGCTGAACCCCTTGGAAGAAGAAATTACAGTGCTGAGCTGGGTGTGGTGTCATCCCAGTACTTGGGAGGCTGAGATGGGAAGATTGCAGGTTCAAGGCCAGTCTCAGCAATGTAGAGAGACTCTTGGCAACCTAGTGAGACCCTGTTTCAAAACAAAAAATAAAAAGGGATGGAGGTATGGCTTGGAGGTAGAATGCCCCTGAGTTCAATTTCCAGTAACCTCCTCCCCAAAAAATAGTGCTGAAAAATGGTCATTGGGAGAAGAGGGAGAGAAGAGGTCCTTTCAAGAGGAGCTGACTGCCTATTCCTGTTCATTATTGTTGCATAAGGAATGACCTCCAAACTGAATGACTTAAAATAAGAAACATTTTGTTATCTTACGATTTCATCTGTCTGAAATTTGGCTGAGGCTTGGCTAGGTCATCTTTTGCTCCACATGCTTTTTCTCATTTTTTAACATTTTTATTCCATGATTTGTGGGCGTAGAAACTACATATAATGTGGGGTGCTCAAACAATTATTATGCAAAGATACACTTCTGGAACATCCCTGTGAGCATTGTCAAGGAGAAACAGAGCCAGGAGCTAGTTAAAGGTGATAAAGACAGATTTTATTCAGTACTATTGCAATAGGAGAAAGAGACTTCAGTGTAGATCTGAGCTCAATTCTGAATATGACAGGAATAAATGAGAATTTAGAGTTGAGGATCAGAGTGAGCAGTCTCAGAGGATGGAAAACTAGTCATAGAAAGCAGGGCTCACTCAGAGACAAGTATATACCAGGGTCCCCACCCTAGTTCCCATCTCTGGAACTGGGGTTTTTGGATTTTGCTTAGGGAGACAGGCTGGCTCTAAACACAGAACTCTAAAGTTCTTCTTAAAGAACAGACTTTATTTGCATCAGAATGTAGGGAAGTTCAATCCTAAGGGTGCTCTCAAAACACAATGGCAGTTTTGTTAGAAAGAGATTCAAGGCCAGTGACTTTGTAAGAGATACAGCCTCAGCTATGGACCAGCCATGGGCCAGAGGGAACCAGGGACAGAAGAAACCTCAAATACTGATCTCAAAAACTACCCTTGCAAAAGATGCAGAATTTAATTGCTCCATGTATGGCTGACAGAGATCTCTTCATGGTGTCCAGTGGCAGATGTAGTGGCCTGGTGGGTCCGATGCCTCACTGTGAAGGACTGGGAGGCTGTGCTCAGCTGGAGAGTTGAGTGGAGCATCTCTATCGTTCCATCATGGTGGGCTCGGGGTATCAGGCCTCTTCCATGGGGACTCAAGGTTCCAAGGCAGATGTTCCGCAAGCAAAGGGGCAGCTACTAGGCCTTTAGATCTAGCATTATAGGGCTGAGAATGTGACAAGACCATTGTTTGCAAGTGATTGACATGCAAGTCTTACTGACTTGCAAAGAGAGAATTGATGTCTTTCTCCCTGTCCTCCTTCTTCATCACTTTTACAACTAACATGTCAAGTGTAGCTCAAGAATTGCTGGGACCAAGCACTCAAATGCTATCTGCTGAGCTGCTTTGCTCTCTCTTAGGTCAGCCATGATCTTAAGTTGCCTTCCTATCAAAGTCTTTCTTCAGGCAAAGAGAGAGAAAGAAGGGCTCCTCATGGCCATCAGTGGCCTCAGGCTTGTGTTCTATTTTCTGAGTACACTGTTGTTGGTATTGAGGATTGAACCCTAGGGTATCCTATGCGCTAGCTAGGCCAGTGCTCTATCACTAAGCTACACCCCCATTGTGTTCTATTTTCTATCTCAGTAAACAAAATATCTTGAAGCTGACTTGAAGCTTTGTGTGTGTGTGTGTGTGTGTGTGTGTGTGTGTGTGTGTGTGTAACTGGGGATTAAACCCAGGGATATTCTACCTCTGAGCTACACTCCCAGCCCTATTTTTTTTTTTTATTCTTTATTTTGAAACAGGGTTTCATTAGATGGCGGAGGGTCTCACTAAGTAGCTGAGGCTGGCTGCAAACCTGTGATCCTCCTGTCTCAGCCTCCCCAGTACTGGGGTTACAAGCGTGCACCACCATGCCCAGCTTTAGGATTTCTCTGATGCAATGTCATCCTCCTAATGGGCCATGAAAGGGTCGTGGGATTTAATTGCAATGAGAGTTTCCTGGTCTGGCACAAAGAGACTAGATATTTTTGGGCATTTTGGATTTATTTATTTTTGGTACTGGAGATTTAATCCAGGAGCATTCTATCTCTGAACTGGACTCCCCAAACTATTTTATTTTTTTGAAACAGGGTATCATGGACTGGGCATGATGGCACATGCTTGTAATCCTAGTATTTGAGAGACTGAGATAGGAGGATCGCAGGTTCGTGGCCAGCCTCAGCTACTTAATGAGGACCTCCACAACTTAGTGAGATCCTGTTTCAAAATTAAGAATAAAAAAAAAAGGGCTAGGGGTGTAGCTTGGAGGAAGAATGCCTCTGGGTTCAATCCCCAGTACTGCAAAAAAAAAAAAAAAAAAAAGAAACAGGGTCTTACTAAGTTGCTGAAATTGGCCTTGAATCCTGTCTCAGCCTCCCAAGTACTGGAATCAGAGGTGTGTACCACCACACCTGGCCTTCTGATGTGGTTTTTTTTTTTTTATGTTGAAAACATTTTATTATGAAAAATTTAAGTGTATGAGAAAGTAAAGAGAAGAGTACAATAAATTCTTATAGAGCTATAATATAACTTTAATAACTTTGACATTTAGCCATATTGTTTTGCCTATTTTTTGAAGCATATAAATTAGAGACATTTGTGAAATTTCACTGTGAAATACAATATGCATCTCTAAAACACAAGGATATTTTCTTTCCTTTCCTTTTCATTTTGCTTTTTTGTAGCCTTGCATATTGTAGGTAAGTACTCTACCACTGAACCATACCTCCCTCCCCTAGGAGATCTTCTTATAGAATCACAGTATTATCAATATACTATCAATATTGAAAAATAATTTCCTTACATTACCAAATACTCAATACATATTAAGATTTACCCACTTGCCTTCATCGGGGATACTTTTTTTTTTTTTTTTTTGTGGTATTGGGGATTGAACTCAGGGGCATTCTACCTCCAAGCTATAACCCCAGCCCTATTTTTTATTCTTTATTTTGAAACAGGGTCTCGCTAAGTTGCGGAGTGCCTCACTAGGTAGCTGAGGCTGGCCTCGAACCCAGATCCTCCAATCTCAGCCTCCTGAATGCTGGGATTACAAGCGTGTGCCACCACGCCCGGCTCGGGGGATACTTTTTTAAACAAAAAAAGTGATTTGTTTACACCAGAATTTGTTCATTCTACAGCAGAAATGGTTGGACCCTTACCCATATCCCTCAGATCTTTCAGTGCGGATTTACATTTTCCAGAACCACTTCCTCTGTGCCTAAAGACTTTTATTCCATGGCTGCAGAAATCATGACATTCCAGGGTTGGAATGGTGGGAGATATCTATTCCAGGGTAGCCAATGAGAATTTAAAACAATAATAATACTGGCTAAAAGTTGTTCCGCTGTTTGTTTATTTATTTATACTGGGAATTGAACCCAGGATCATTCTACCTGGGAGCTACATCCTTAGCCCTTTTTTATTTTGAAACAGGGTCTCGCTAAGTTGCTAAAGGTCTGGGTAAGTTGCTGAGGCTAATCATGAGCCTGCGACTATCCTGTCTCAGCCTCCCAAATACTGTAATTACAGATGTGCACCACCATGCTTGGCTCTGTTCTGCTTTTTAAGTTGTCACCACATCTCAGCAATTCTAAACAATGTTAGGGATAAAATGCTCTCCATCTCAAAAATTGTTTGCTGGTGGCCTAGGTTCTAAATAATTGCTGCCGTGATTGTTGAGTTTAAATTATTTTCTCTCAATCTATTTATGTATTTATTTCTCTGTCTGTGTGTGGGGAGGGGGTTCTGGGGATTGAACCTGGAGCATTCTACCTCCCAGGGACACCACCAGTCCTTTTTATTTTTGTTTTGAAACAGGGTCTCACTAGGTTGCTGAGAATGTCACTAAATTGCTAAGGCTGATCCTGCAATTCTCCTCTCTCAGCTTCTAAGTATTAGGATCGTAGGCATGCTCCACAGTGCCCATCTAATATGCTTATGTAGTTCTTTTCACACACCCATACCAAATTGTCCCTTTACTATTTTTATGTTTACATATGGTAAAACTGACTTTCCTAGCAAGTTTATATAGATTTGCATAACTCTCAACACAATCAGGATTCGGAAGGGTTTCCTCACCCCTGAAAACTCCCTTGTGCTGCTCTTCCTTAGCCCACTTCCTTCGCCCCCGGCCCTGGCTACTGTTGTGTTCTCTGTCTTTATAGTTTCTTCTTTCCCAGAATGCTTTAAAAATGGGTTACATAGCCTTCGAGACGGACTTCTTCCCCTCAGCACCATGCTGTCCAGGCTCGTCAGTGGGCCACTCCTTTTTTACTGCTGAGTAGCATTCAACTGTATGGATACACCACCATTCATTTATTCATTCACTTTTTTTTTTGAGATATGGCCTCCCCATGTTGCCCAGGCTGGTTTAGAACTCCTGCCTCAACTTTTAAGGAGCAGCTGGGGCTACAGGCCTGAGCCACCATACCTGGTCCATTCACTGTTAAAGGACATTGGGTTGTTTTAGTTTGGGGTGATTATGAGTGGGGTCACAGTGAACACTCATGAAAGGCTTTCGTGTGATCACACACTTTCATTTCTCCAGGACAAAAAGCCAGAAGTACCATTGCCAAGTCTTATGGTAAGTGTATGTTGGCCTATTACACCGTCAAACTTTTCTAGGGCATCAGGCATCAGAGCATCTTGCCTTCTCACCAGGGATGCAGGAGAGTTCCAGTCCTCTCGAATGCATGTCTGGTTTGTACTATTCATATCTTAGAAATCCATTTTAATAGTTGTGTACTGGTATCTTTTTGTGGCTTTAATTTACATTTCCCTAATTGATAGTGATCTTATGCACCTTTCTGTGTATTTATTTTCCATTCATATATCTCCTTTGGTGAATTATCTGTTCAAATATTTTGTCCATTAAAAATGAGTTGTATGCCAGGTGTGGTGGTGCACACCTATAATCCAAGTACTTGGGAGGCTGAGACAGGAGGATCTCAGGTTTGAGGCCAGCCTCAGCAACTTAGTTAGCCCCCCAGCAACTTAAGGAGACCCTGTTTCAAAATTAAAAAAAAAAAACCCAACTAGAAAATAGGGCCCATTTTGAAATCACTGTTGAGTTATAAAATGGCTTCATTTATTCCATACTTCATTTATTCCTGATGCAAGTCCCTTGTCAGCTAGATGATTGGCAAGTGTTTCCTCTCATGGTTTCAGCGATGGTGTGGCCTTTGAGTTTCCACGTGAACTCTGAGATCAGCTTGTCAATTTCTACAAAGCAATTAGTTGGAAACTGATGTAGATTGTGTCTAATCTGTAGATGAACTTGAGAAGTATTCCTGTCTGAACAATATTAAGTCTTCTGATCCATGAACATGAGATGACTTTCTATTTATTTGGGTCTTTAATTTCTTTCAACTTTAGTTTCTTTTTTAGTTTTTAGAGAATAGTTTTTGCACCTCTTTTCTTGAATTTATTCCTAAAGATTGAACCCAGTGCCTTGCCCATGCTAGGCAAATGCCCTACCATTGAGCTACAACCCAACCTTGAAATGTTTTTCTTAATTTCATTTTTGGGTTGTTCATTGCAAGTGTATAGAAATAAAACTGACTAATGTATATGGATTTTATATTCTGCAATCTTGCTGAATTCATTTGTTAGTTCTAACTGTTTTTAGGAGGTTCCTTAGAATATTCTTTTTTGGGGGGGGTGCTGGGAATTAAGCCCAGGGACATTCTACTCCAAGCTATTCCCCAGCCCTATTTTATTTTTATTTTGAAACACAGTCTTACTAGGTGGATGAGAGTCTCACTATTTGCTGAGGCTGTCCTCAAACCTGCAATCCTCCTATCTCAGCCTCCCAAGTACTGGGATTAAAAGCGTGCACCACCATGCCTGGTTTAGGATATTCTATTTATAAGATTATGTCATCTGTAAATATAGTTTTACTTCTTCATTTCCAATTTGGATGCTTTTCTGGTGGGGTGGGGTACTGGGGATTGAACCCAGGGACATTGTTCCTCTGAGTTACACTCTCAGCCCTTTTTATTTTTTATTTTGAAACAGTTAAGTTGCTGAGGGTCTCCCTAAATTGATGAGGCTGGCCTTGATCTACTATCCTGTCTCAGCCTCTCAAGTACTGGAATTACAGTCATGTACTACCATGCTAGGCTCAATCTAGATGTCTTTTTATTTTACTTTTATTTTTTTTGGTGGTGGTGGGGTTAACTCAAGGACATTCTATCTCTGAGCTATACCCCTAGCTCTATTTTACTGTTCTTTATTTTGAAACAGGGTCTCACTAATTTGTGGAGGGCCTCCCTAAGTTGCTGAGGCTGGCTTCAAACCTGCAATCCTCCTGTCTCAGCCTCCCAAGTACTGGGATTATAGGCATATACCACCACACTCCTGTCTCAGCCTCTTAAATACTGGAATTACAGGCGTGCACCACCATGCCCAGAGTAATACTTTTTATATTGCTGGGTTTGGTTGATTAGTATTTTGTTGAGAATTTTTGCATGGATATTAGTCTGTTATTGTTGGTTTTTTTATGATGTCTTTGGTTTGATAGCAAGGTAGTATTAGCTTTATAGAATGAATTAGAAAATGATACTTTCCTATTTTTGAAGAGTTTGTGAAGAATTGTTATGAGTTCTTTGTTAAATATTTGGCGAAATTCACCAGGGAAGCCATGTGGGCCTGGGCTTTTCTCTGTGTGTAGTTTTTAAAAATTACTAATTCTAGCCGGGCATGGTGGTATACCCTTGTACTCCCAGTACTTAGGAGGCTGAAACAGGAGGATCACAGGTTCAAGGCCAGCCTCAGCAACTTAGTGAGATCCTGTTTCAAAATAAAGTATAAAAAATAGGGCTTAGATGTAGAATGCCCCTAGGTTCCATCCCCAGTACCACAATAGATAGATAGATAGATAGATAGATAGATAGATAGATAGATAGATTACTAATGTAATCTCTTAAGTTGTTATAGGGCTATCCAGATATTCAATGACTTCTTGAATTAGTTTCAGCAGCTTGTTTCTTTCTAGGAATTTGTCATTTCATCTAAGTTATCAAATTTGTTGCACACAGTTCATAGTATTCCTTTATAATCCTTCTTTTTTGGGAGAGGTCAGTAGAAATGTCATCTCTTTCATTCCTAAGTTTAGTAATGAGTCTTGTCTCTTTTACTTAGTAGGTCTAGCTAAAAGTTTGTCACTTTTGTCTACTCTTAAAGAATCAGCTTATTTCTAATTTTATCTATTGTTTTTCTGTCCTCTAGTTCATTGCTTTCCATAATCAACTTTATCATTTTCATCCTTCTACTTGCTTTGGGTTTAGTTTGTCCTTTTTATTGTTGAGCATTGAGATATATATGTATATATATTTATTTTGTGTGTGTGTGTGTGTGTGTGTGTGTGTGTGTGTGTGTGTGTGTTTTACTGGTGATTGAACTCAGTGGCATTCTACCTCTGAGCTACAAACCCAGCCATATTTTTTATTCTTTATTTTGAAACAGGGTCTCACTAAGTTGTGGAGGGCCTCACTAAGTAGCTGAGGCTGGCCGCGAACCCAGATCTTCCTGTCTCAGCTTCCCAAGTACTCTTTATATATATATTTTTAATTTTAATTTTTTTGCAGTACTAGGGATTGAACTCAGGGGTATTCTACCTGTGAGCTACCCCTAGCCCTATTTTATTTTTTATTTTGAATCAAGATTTCACTAAACTGTGGAGGGCCTGGCTAAATTGCTGAGGCTGGCCTGGAACCTGTGATCCTCTTGTCTCAGCCTCCCAAGTACTGGGATTACAGGTGTGTACCACCATGCCAGGCTCTGTATATATATTTTATATGAGTCATTTGTTGAACATAAGATTTGAAAACATTTTCTTCCAATATAAGCTTGTTTTTTCTTTTAGATAACAGTATCTTTCACAGAGCAAATGTTTAAAATATTTATTAGGTACCATTTATCAATTTTTTGTGTGATATTGGGGATTGAACCAAGGAGTATTCTGCTTCTGAGCTATATCCCCAGCCTCTTTTTATTTTTTGTTTTGAAACAGGGTCTCACCAGGTTGCTGAGATTCTCACTATGTTGCTGAAGCTGGCTTTGAACCTATGATCCTCCTATCTCAGTGTCCTGATTACAGGGATGTATCACTATGCCTGGCTCAATTTATTCATTTTTAACATGGATTGTGCTTTTGGAATTTTATCTAAGTACTCTTTGCCTACCCAAAGTTACAAAGACCTTCTCTTGTTTTCTAAAATTTTAGCTTTAATTTTAATTTTTCTAAAATTTAGTAGCTTTGCATTTTTTCTTTAGAGCTATGATCCATGTTGAGTTGTTTTTTGTATAAGACATGAAGTTCATGTTGAAGTTCATTCCTTTGAATTTGGATGAAATATTGTTCCAAAACTATTTGTTGATAATGCTGTTTGTCCTCTGTGGAATTTTACTTGCATCTTGTCACAAGAGCAATTTGCCATGTTTGTGTGTATCCTTTTCTGGACTCTAATCTGTTCCATTGATCTATACATCTGTTCTGTTGTTAATATCACACTGTTTTGATTACTGTCGATTTATAGTAAATATAAAATTGAGTACCAGGAATCCTCCAACTTTATTTTTTTAGGGCCAGGCATGGTGGTGCATGCCTGTAATCCCAGTATTTGGGAGCCTGAGACAGGAGGATTGCAGGTTCTAGAACAGTCTCAGCAACATAGTGAGACTCTCAGCAGCCTAGCAAGACCCTGTTTCAAAAAAAAAAAAAAAAAAAAAAAAAAAAAAGGGACAGGGGTATAACTTGGAGGTAGAATGCCCCTGGGTTCAATCCTCAGTAACACACACACACACACCACACACACAATTATTCGAAGCCAAGTGTGGTGACACACACCTATAATCCCAGTACTTGGGAGGTTGAGACAGGATGATCACAGGTTTGAGGCCTTCATCAATTTATAGAGATTTCCATGGTTTCAGTGTAGAATGTCTCCTGAAGCGCTCATGTATTAACATTCAGAGTTGATATAACTAAGTCATGAACCTTGTAATCTCATCAGTGGAAAAGTTCATTGTAATGGGTTTCTTTTTCCTTTGTGATACTGGGGATTGAACCCAGGGGCATTCTGCCTCCAAGCTACATCCCCAGCCACTTTTATTTTTTGTTTTGAGACAGGGTCTTGCTAGGTTGTTGAGAGTCTCACTAAGTTGCTGAGGCTGTCCTTGAACCTGCAGTCTTCCTGTCAGCCTCCCAAGTATTGGCATTACAGGTGTGTGCCACCATGCCTGGCTCATTGTAATTTGCAGAGGGGGTGCAGCTGGAGGAGGTGGGTCCCAGGGGTGTGCTTGTGTCTTCACATCCCTTGGCTTGCTCTCTTGCTTCATGATGTGAAAGTAGAGCACCCACTCTCTCTCTTCCTCCTGCTGCAGTGATCTCCTTAGACCTGGCCTAACATGGAATGGAACCCTTGAAATCTCTAGGACTGTGAGAAAATAAGTTTTCTTTCCTCTAAGTTGTGTGATGGTCAAGTGCTTTGGATTACAACAGTGATAAAATAAAATAAAAATAAAAAAGGAGCCGGGCATGGTGGCGCACACTTGTAATCCCAGCATTTGGGAGGCTGAGACAGGAGGATCTAGGTTTGCAGCCAGCCTCAGCTACCTAGTTAGGTACTCCGCAACTTAGTGATACCCTGTTTCCAAATAAAGAATAAAAAATAGGGCTGGGGGTATAGCTCGGAGGTAGAATGCCCCTGAGTTCAATCCCCAGTACCACAAAAAAAATAAAAAATAAAAAAAATAAATAAATAAAAAAGGGCTTGAGATGCAGCTCAGAGGTAGAATGCCCCTGAGTTCAATCCCTAGCACCCACCACCCAATTATTTTGAGGGCTGTGGACATAGCTCAGTGGCAGAGTGCCTGCCCAGAATGTGTGAGGACCTGGGTTTGATCCCCAGTTATACACAAATGCAAACTTTTTATTGTTCTGTTCCTTTGTCTTTCTATGTAATCTTCAGAGGATGCTTGTCTATGTCTACATGAACTACTGCTTGGATTTTTATTGGAATTGAGTTAACTCTGTAGATCAATTTAGGTGGAATTAAGATTCTAATTGAGTATTCCAACTCATGAACACACTATCTTTCTCTTTATTTACATCTTCTTTCAGCTAAATTGCTGAGGATGGCTTCATATTTGTGATCCTCCTGTTTCAGCCTCCCAAATACTAGGATTACAGGTGTGTGCCACCACACCGGACTATTTCTTTTTATACTGGGAATTGAACCCAGTTGTATTCTACCTCTGAGCTACACTCCCAGCTCTTTTTATTTATTTTATTTTGAAACATGGTTTTGCTAATTTTGATTAGGCTGGTCTCAAACCTGCAATAATTCTGTTTCAGCTTCTCAAGTACTGGGATTAGAGCATGTGCCACCAAGCCTGGCAAGATTTACTTTTTCACCAGTAAATATGATAATAGTGTTTGGTCTGGTGTTCTGGGTTTCAGTCTGCCTTTAAGCCCATGATTAGAGATAGTGTAGGAATAAAAATAAAGGAAATTCACCACTGGATTAGTGACTCTTTTTTTTTTTTTTTTTTTTTGCGGTACTGGGGATTGAACTCAGGGGCATTCTACCTTCGAGCTACACCCCCAGCCCTATTTTTTATTCTTTATTTTGAAACCGAGTCTCACTAAGTTGCGGAGTGCCTCACTAGGTAGCTGAGGCTGGCCGCGAACCCGGATCCTCCAGTCCCAGCCTCCCGAATGCTGGGATTACAAGCTTGCGCCACCATGCCTGGCTTGGATTAGTGACTCTTCAAGTTCGGATTTCCTTTCCCAATCTCCTGCTATTACTTACTTTTCAGAGCCTTTGGATAGCTGCTTTGTGAATTATTTCCAGGATTTCTTGTTGCGTTCATTGTGCAAAACAAGGCAGAATGCACTCAACTCCCTCTGAACTGGAACCAGAATCAATTTTTTTAATAATGTGCTTTTTTTGGGTGCATTATAGTCTTACATCATAATGTAAATCATGTTGACAGTAACATACATGCACACAGCACTTGGTGCCCACCCTCCTCCCCATTTCCCTCCTTCTCAATACAGAGTACTGAGATTGGCGTTGATATATTCACATATGTACACACAGTCCATGGTAGTATTTCCATTGATGAACCTCAGTCTTCCCCTTCCCTTAGACCACCTCCCTGGCTCCACTGAGGTTTCTCCTCCATTGTCTGAAGTCCCTCTAGTATCCCAATTACTCCCTAGCTTGCACATATTAGAGAAAAACATATGACCTTTCACTTTCTTTCTTTTCTTTTTTTGCAGTACTGGGGATTGAACCCAGGGGCCTTCTACCTTCAAGGTACATCCCCAACCCTATTTTTTATTCTTTAATTTGAAACAGTGTTTCACTAAGTTGTAGAGGGCCTCATTAAGTAGCTGAGGCTGGCCATGAACCTGCCATCTTCCTGTCTCAGCCTCCCAAGTATTGGTATTGCAAGCGTGCTTCACCACACCTAGCCCTTCACTTCCCGTGACTGGCTAATCTCACTTAATATAATATTCTCCAGGTCCTTCCATTTTCCTGAAAATGACATAATTTTGTCCTTTATTGCTGAGCAGAATTCCATTGTGTGTATTTCCCATAACTTTTTAATCCATTCATCTGTTGATGGACACCTAGGTTGGTTCCATAATTTGGCTGTTGTGAATTGTGCTGCTATGAACATGGGTATGCATATATTATTGTAGATCTCTGATTTTGGTTCCTTTGGAAAGATACCCGGGAGTGGTATAGCTGGATCATATGGTGGATCCATTCCTAGCTTTCTGAGGAATCTCCACACTGATCTCCATAGCGGCTGAACTAGTTTGCAATCCCACCAACAGTGTAGAAGAGTCACCATTTTCCCATATCCTTGACAAGATTTATTGTTATTTGACTTCTTGATGATTGCCATTTTGATTGGTATTAGATGGAATCTCAATGTAGTTTTGATTTGCATCTTCCTGATTGCTAATGATGTTGAACATTTTTTTTTTCATTTATCTATTGGCCATTTGTATCTTTTCTTTTGTGAAGTGTCTGTTCAATTCGGTTGCCCATTTCTTTTTTTTTTTTTTTGGTACTGGGGATTGAACTCAGGAGCATTCTACCTCCGAGCTACACCCCCAGCCCTATTTTTTATTCTTTATTTTGAAACAGGGTCTCACTAAGTTGCAGAGTGCCTCACTAGGTAGCTGAGGGTGGCCGTGAACCTGGATCCTCCGGCCTCAGCCTTCCAAATGCTGGGATTACAAGCGTGCGCCACCATGCCTGGCTAGTTGCCCATTTCTTGACTGGGTTATTTTTTTTTTAGTGTAAAGTCTTTTAAGTTCTTTGTATATTCTAGATATCAACCTTCTATCAGAGGGATAGCTGGCAAAGATCTTCTCCCATTCCGTAGGCTTTCTCTTTAGACTTTTGATGGTTTCCTTTGATGGGCAGAAACTTTTTAGTTTGATACTATCCCACTTATTAATTCTTGTTTTAATTTCCTGAGCTTTGGGGGTCTTGTTGAGGAAATTTCTACCTGTGCATATATGTTGGAGTGTTGAACCTATGCCTTTCTCTGGTAGCTTCACGGTCTCTGGTCTAACTTCCAGGTCTTTGATCCATTTCAAGTTGACTCCTGTGCAGGGTGAGAGGTAAGATTATAGTCATTTTTCTATAACTGGATAACCAGTTTTCCCAACACCATTTGTTGACAAGGCTGTCTCTTCTCTAATGTATATGCCTGGCACCTTTGTTGAAAATTAATTGGCTATAAATGTATGGATTTGTTTCAGTATCTTCTGTTCCACTGGCCTATGTGTCTGTTTTGTGTGTGTGTGTGTGTGTGTGTGTGTGCGTGCCAATACCATGCTGTTTTTATTACTATAGCTCTGTAGTATAATTTGAAGTGAGGAATTGTGATGCCTCCTGAACGGTTCTTATTGCTGAGAATTGCTTTGGCTAGTCTGGGTCTTTTGTTTTTCCATATCAAATTTATGACTGATTTTTCTAGGTCTCTGAAGAATGATATTGGTATTTTGATAGGGATTGCATTGACTCTGTAGATCACTTTTGGTAGAATGGCCATTTTGGTAATACTTATTCTGCCTATCTAAGAGCAAGGGAAAGCTTTCCATCTTCTGAGATCTTCAATCTCTTTCTTTAGTGTTTTATAATTTTCATTGTAAAGGCCTTTTACCTCCTTGATTAGGCTTATTCCTAGGTATTTTTTTTTTAAGGTTATTGTGAATGGAATTGTTTTCTAGATTTCTTTCTCAGTGGATTCATGGTTGGCATATAGAAAAGCTACTGATTTTTTTAGGTTGATTTTGTACCCCAGAACTTTGCTGAATTTGTTAATCAGATCTTATAGTCTTTCGGTTGAGTTTTTTGGGTCTTTTAGATATAGGATCATATTATCTGCAAATAAAGATAATTTTAATTCTTCTTTTCCTATTTGAATTCCTTTTATATCTTTCTCTTTCTTTATTGCCTGGCAAGAGTCTTGAGGACTATGTTGAAAAGGAATGGTGATAGTGGCCATCTTTGTCTTATTCCTGATTTTAAAGAAATTCTCACAGTTTTTCCTCATTCAGTATAATGTTGATTTTGAGTTTGTTGTATATTGCCTTAATGATGTTCCTTCTATTTTGATTTTCTGCAGTGTTTTTTTTTTTTTTTTTAACATGAATGGGTGTTGGATTTTGTCAAATGCTTTTCCAGTGTCTATTGAGATGATCATGTAATTTTTGTCCTTAGATCTACTTATGTGGTAGATACCATGTATTGATTTACATATGTTGAGCCAGCTTTGCTTTCCTGGGGTGAAATCAACGTGATCATGGTTACAATTTTCTCAATGTGGTTTAGATTGTTCATGGCTAGTATTTTGTTTAGAATTTTTGCATTTATGTTCATCAATGATATTGGTCTGTAATTTTATTTTCTTGAGGTATCTTTATTTGGTTTTGGTATTAACATGACACTGGCCTACTAGAAGGAGTTTGGAAGAATTCCATTTCTTTAGATTTCACAGAATAACTTGTGAGGTATTTGGTTTAGTTCTTCTGTAAAGGTTCTATAGAATTCAGCTGGAAATCTGTTTGGACTTAGACTTTTCTTTGATGGCAGGCTTTTTATTTGTTTCTATCTTTTTGTTTGCTATTGGTCAGTTAAGTTTTCTATATTTTCTTGGTTCAATTTAGATTGGTTGTATGTATCTAGAAATCTGTTGATTTATTCCATGTTTTTCAGTTTATTGGAATATAAATTTTCAAAATAGTTTCTGATGATCCTCTGAATTTCCCAAATGTCTTTGGTAATGTCTTCTTTTTCATTTCTGATTTTAATAATTTGGGTTGATTCTCTCTTTCTTTTGGTTAGGTTGGCTAGGGGTTTGTAATTATTGTTAATCTTTTTTTTTTTTTTTTTTTTTTGCGGTACTGGTGATTGAACTCAGGGGCATTCTACCTCCAAGCTATACCCCCAGCCCCATTTTTTTTTATTCTTTATTTTGAAACAGAGTCTCACTAAATTGCGGAGTGTCTCACTAGGTAGCTGAGGCTGGCCGCGAACCCAGATCCTCCGGTCTCAGCCTCCCGAATGCTGGGATTACAAGCGTGCGCCACCACGCCCGGCTTATTGTTAATCTTTTCAAAGAACCAGCTTTTTGTTTTGTTGATTCTTTGTCTTGTTTTTCAGAGTTCTCAGGTTTGTGTTTCTGTTGTCTTGGCATCTTCTCTTTGTGTGTGAGTCCTGTGTCTGTTATCCCTTTGTAATAACGTCTATGCTGGGGGCATATATTTGCCTCTATCAATCTGACTTATAATCAAATTTTTGAGATTGTCTCTCAGAGCCTCTTTAACTAGATATAGTTCTTAGTGCAGGCAGACAGGAGTCTCTTAATTGGCCGCAGGCTGCCTTGCTCTAGGCCTAAACTCTGCCAGGACAGAGACTATGATGTTTCCTTCAAAGCCTGCAGCCTCCTGGTTGGGGTTTAGTGCCCCACAGACACCACCGCTGCTCTGCTGGTTGTGAGCCCGTAGTACTGCAGAGTGCTGAACTCTGGCCTCTGTGGCCAGTGAGCTTAGGCTCAGCAAAGCTGGCGATTGCTGTGTTCTGAGCTTGTGGGCCTACTCGCTGAGCATTGATGGCCCCTGATCTGCCTGTTATGATCACATGAGGTACTGTCAGTCACTAGCATGCATGCATGCCAGGCACAAATTCTGCTGGCAGAGAGTGTTGAGTTCCCAGCCTGTAGCTGTGTTAAGTGAAACCTTGCTGGGCCCCTGGCCTCCAGGCCACCAGGGGCTACTAGTCAAGGTGGCATTGTCACTCTCTACCCAAGGCCCAAGGTCTGGCCTGGAGAGATTGTACAGTTCTAAGCCTGGGCCTTGGGTGGCTCAGTTTTTTAGCCCCAGGGACACCACTGCTGTCTAGGCAGCTGCAGTCATGAGAGCCCTTGTTGGGCTCTGGCTTTGGTGCTTGTAGCTCTCGAACACAGCCAGGCATAAGCTTATTGCTTTCTGAGCCTGCAACTCTGTAGGCTGAGTTATTTTCCCTCAAATATTACAGCTGGGTGTCCTGTAGTGTTCCCTGGAGACCCTACAAGGGCTCGGTGAACTTTGGACTACAGGTCCCTCTGCCCAAATGCCTTTAGGGACTATCTGCTAATTCACATTTTGCTGTGATGATCCCCACCCCTCTGCAGGGGTGATTTGCAAATCTGAGATCCCTGTGAGTCAGTCCCTTGCCACGAAAGTCCCTATGGCTGTGCAGGACGGTCTCCCACTGGGACAGCTGGTTAACTTAGGGGCTTGATGGGCATTGCTCCAGATCGCTGCCAGAAGAGATGGGTTCAGCTGCAGATGGAGGCGCAGGAACTGGCCGGGTCGTCTGAGCAGCTGGGTCCTTGTCGATTATGGAGCGAAATGCCAACCACTTTCAATGATGAGCTGTAGTTGCTGGCCTCACAACAATCTAGTTTCTTCCTGGTGGTCTCTGGTAGCTGAGGTGCTGGCAGCCAGCTCTGGTGCTGCCTGGCCAAGATGGGATCGTGCTGTCGCAGGTGTCTGTTCACCAGGTGAGATGCGTGGAGCTTTTTATAGTCCCCTGCTCTCTCTTCTGGTTCTGATTCCGCTGTGTTTCTATTTTCTTTGTTTTGTTGAGTTTTTCACTGCTTTTCTTCCCTTGTCAAGAAGCAATCTTCCCAGTGATTGAGTTCTGCATCACAGAGTAACTGAATCACATGGTCTCCCTCTATGTCACCATCTTCTTCTCCCTCAAATAGCCAGGTGTGGTGGTACACACCTGTTGAAGGTAGAATGCCCCAGGGTTTAACCCCCAGCACCACAAAGAGAAAGAAAATAAATAAAATTACTTATCCTATTTTCCCCTTCTGAAATGGGGTCTTGCTATGCTGCTCAGGCTGGTCTTGAACTCCTGGGCTTGAGTGATCCTCCCACCTCACCTCCCAAGTGCTGGGACTACAGGTGCATGCCATTACTTGTCTTTCAGTAAGCATTGTATTCCACATGAAGGTTAGTTCAGAGGAATCCCTGTTATGCAGCCAGCCCCCAACATAAGTACACTCAGTTTATACAGCATGCATTTATTTCAAGGGTCCATTTGTAGAGGTTTGCAGTCATCGGAACTTGCTGCAGATGTAGTTCACTACTCCAGCCCCATGGCTCCACATGTTCCTGACTAAAAACGGAAGGTGTGACATAAACGAGGCTGGCATAGCGAGTTAAAGACGAGGACTCAGAACCGGAGTTTCTTAACTCTGTCGCTCTCTGTGACCTCTTAGAGATGGTATTTGTGTTTAAAATTTAAAACAGTAAAACAGTGTGAATTTCAAGGTGCAGTATTTTTGTTTGCAAGGACAGTGTAAAAATTAAAGATACTAATCCCAAATCCTCATTTCTGTCTGACATAATAATTCTCTGAGCCTTTATGGACTTCACACTTTTGGAAGTGTTTTTTTAATGTGTGACTTTTTCCTTCAAACTTTGTTGAAGTTTGTAAATTATCCTTCTTTTCATTTCACTTTATCTCAAAAAACAATGCTGCTGCAACAGGGGGTGTAGCTCAGTGGTGGAGTGCTTGTCTCTCATACTGGAGGCCCTGGGTTCGATCCCCAGTACAAAAAAAATAAATAAATAAAAATAAAAAATGCTCCTGAATGTAGATATACCAGTGAAACCAACTGTCTGTTTGCACAGTAGGAACAAATTTCAAAAAGTTAATGTTAACTTTTGAAATATTGCACAATCTAAAACAAACCATGGGTATAAGTGCCACAGCTCATAATTTGTTCTTTGTTCCACATGATTTGTATTCAGAATTCTTTTATTATTTGGTATGAAATTTTAGACAAGGTTAATAAAATGCAAAAATATTTGCAAAGAGCCCAAATCAGCCTCAAACAACAGATAGAGAAACTCCTGCTTGAAGATCAACACTTTCAAATTGTGGAGAAGGCTATGCAACATGAAATAAAAGAATTTGATATTTACAAGGAAAAATGAATCAGATTTTGAAGGAGAAATGACAAAAGATGCCAGAATAGATCAAAACACAATGTTTGAATATCTTGATGATTTCTACCAAGAACTGCATACCCACTTAAAGTAATGATTCAGATAATGTCTGTACTTGTTATCATTTAGCCATATTATCTGATTTTAAAGAATAAAAAAATGAGCTGAGCATGGTGGTGCATGCCTGTAATCTTAGTTCATGGGAGGCTGAGATAGGAGGATTGTAGGTTCAAGGACAGCCTCAGCAACATAGTGAGACTCTTAGCAACCTAGTGAGACCCTGTTTCAAAATAAAAAATAAAAAGGAGTGGGGGGTGGGGATGTAGCTCAGAGGTAGAACCACTGGGTAAATAAATAAATAAATAAATAAATAAATAAATAAATAGTTTTTTTAACTAAAAGTAAAAGTAATAGAATTTTGTGTTGAATTATGAAGGTACTCTGGTGTAAATGTTTTATTCTGGAGATAACTGAAATCCACAAAGATTAATCCCCCCTGCAAACAAAGCAATGAGCACTTTTATCATTTCTGGAATTCGATGTAAAATGTAAAGAATTTTTATGAAGCCATTTATATATAGCTTATTTAATGTAAAAGAAACTTTAAAAATTAAATTAATAGAAAGAAGTAGGGATAGCTTGGTAGGCTATACTGTCCATTTAACATGAACATGTGAAGTAGATTTGTTTGATGAGGTAACTGGCAAATTTGAAATCTAAAGCTTAAAAATAAATTATATTGTTATTATTCATTATTACAAAAGATCAATGGGGGGATGTTTTTATAAAATATAGCTGGATGAAGCTGGGCATGGCAGCACATGCCTGTAATGCCAGTACTCAAGGAGGCTGAGACAGGAGGATCACAGGTTTGAGGCCAGCCTCAGAAATTCAGTGATATCCTCAGCAACTTAGACAGATCATTTCAAAATAAAAAATAAAAAGGACTGTGGTGTAGCTTTGAGGTAAAGTTTCCCTGAATTCAATCCCTAGTACTGGAAAAAAAAAGGGGGGTGGTGGTGGTTTATTTATCTATCTATCTATTTATTTATTTATTTATTTATTTATTTATTTATTTTTGTGGTTGGGAATTGAACCCAGGAGTGTTCTACCTCTGAGCTACACCTCCAGCCCTATTTTATTTTTCAGTTTGAAATAGGGTCTTGATAAGTTGCTGAGGCCGGCCTTGAACCTGCGATCCTCCTTTCTCAGCCTCCAAGTACTGGGATTAAAGGTGTATGTCACCATGCCTGGAAGTTGATGTATTTAGAAAGCATTTATCTTCACTTTTTCCTTTTTGCTATTCTAATTTTATTCTTTATTTTAATGGCATGACTATACAAAGTTCAATACAAGAAGCTTTCACAGTATATCTTTTTAATCTATCTAGTCTTTCTATTATGTTTTTTATTTTATTTCATGATAATTACTGAAAATAATTTTTTCTTAAAGAGAAATGGCTATTCTCTGGGTATGGTGGCACGTGTCACCATAATCTCAGTACTTGGGAAGCTGAGACAAGAGGATTGCAGGTTCCAGGCCAGCCTCAGCAACTTAGTGAGAACCTCAGCAACTTAGCAAGACCCTGTTTCAAAATAAAAAATAAAAAGGGCTGGGGTGTAGGTTGGAGGTAGAATGCTTCTGGGTCCAATCCTCAGTGCCAAATACATATATATATATATATATATATATATATATATATAATACGAATATAGCATTTACTATGTTTTAAGTATTATTCTAACTACTTTATATAATATAAACATAGTATATAAATAATGTACTTCTCTATGCCTGGTACATAGAAGGGGTTTGATAAATGGTAGCTAATAATAATATCATTATTTTTATGGTACTGAGGATCAAACCCAGGGCTTCATGCATGCTAGGCAAGTGCTCTACCACTGAGTCCCACTCCCAGCTCAATTATAACATTTGAAGAAGAATGAATACTAGTGCTTCTTTTTTGGTGGTCATACTGGGGATTGAACCCAGGAACATTCTATCTCCAAGCTACACCCCCAGCCCTATTTTATTTTTATTTTTAAACAGGGTCTTGCTAGGTTATTGAGACAACTTGCTGAGGCTGTCCTTGAACCTGAGATCCTCCTGTCTCAGCCTCCCAAGTACTGGGATTACAGGCATGTGTCACCGTGCTCAGCTTAATACTCGTACTTCTTAAACTCTTCCAAAAAGAGAAGAGGTAACACTTCTAAACTAATTTTATGAGCCAGCATCCACCTTGATACTGAAGCTAGACAAACACAGCATGCAAAAAGAAAACCATGGACGGACACTGGAGCAGGGGTTGAGACCAGCCTTGGACAACACCATGAGACTCCTTCTCAAAAAACAAAACCAAACCAAACCCATAAGCTAATAGATGGAAAAGTTCTCAATAGAATACTAATAAACGGAGTCAACAGCACACTGAAGGACTAAGTGAGATTTAGCTCTGAGACACAAGGATGATTCAATATAAAGAAATCAACGTCATGCAACACATTAACAGAACGAAAGAAAAAAACCCACATGAGCATTGTCCATGAGTCCATTTTTGTTGCTATAACAAAATTCCATGAGTCTCAGTAATTTATAAAGAAAAGAAATTTATTTCCTTACAGTTCAAGAGGCTGGAAATAGGGTTGAGGGGATAGCTTAGAGGTAGAATGCTCCTGGATTCAATTCTCAGTACCACAAAAACAAAAACCGCCCAGTTATGTGGGTGAGTAAGTTCAGGAGCTGTAGCGTATACCAGGGTGGCTGTAGTTAATGGTACTGTAGTGTGCACTTGAACTCTGTTGAGTTCATCTTAAATGTTCTTATCACACATCCTAGCTCTGTGAGGTGATGGGTCATCAATTAGCTCATGGCAACCATCTCACCACCTAGACACCTACCAAAATGTCATGATACACACTTTAAATAATTTTTGCTTGTCAAGCACACCCCCACAAGGCTGGGGAAAGGCCTTGGTATTCCTCCTCCTTCACTACACGACGAGTCTGGTAACTGGCTGCAGGGCTCTGTGTGCTGTGTGCACTTGGCCTTGGTGCTGTGGGTCCTTCCGCAGGGGGTCCTGGCCCTTCTTCCATCAGCTGGCTCTGGGGCTGAGGGCTGGCTAGATCTCCAAGTGGCTGTGGGTTGTGATTTCCCATTGTGGTAACTGATTGTCAGTCTTCTGCTTCTATACTTTTGATATTTTTTGGTTTATAAGTCAACACTGGTTGGCTGCCCATCCATCTCATGTCCACATGTCCAGAACTACTGTGATGTAGTAGCCATCACCACAGACCTCTGAGGGCCAGGGTCTCTGCTTACCTTTCCTGTTTTGCTGCCTCTAGTGCCCACCTTGCCTCTGATGGCTTGTGCACCACTGGCCTCTGATAGTTCAGAAGTCTATCTTCCTATTGACAGTAGGTCAGCTAGTTCCATAGTTGTGGGGTTTTTTTTTGTTGTTGTTGTTTGTTTGTTTGTTTGTCTTGGTACTGGGGATTGAACTCAGCGGCATTTTATTCCAAATCACACCCTTAGCCTTTTTTATTTCTTTGTTTTGAAACAAGGTCTTGGTAGGTTGCTGAGAGTCTCACTGCATTGTTGAGGTTGGCCTTGAACCTGCACTCCTCCTGTTTCAGCTTCCCAAGTGCCACCATGCCCGGCTCCATAGCTGCATCTCTATCATTGACGTGGATTACAGAAGAAAGCCAGCACTGAGTTTCTCAGAGCATTCCTTGCACCTCCCACCCCTCTTACAAGAAGGTCAGTGGCTGTCTTGTCTGATGTCATCAATCCGTTCCAGTGTGTCTGCTTCTCTGAGCCTCTGGGTCCCTTCCACAACACTCCGCCAGGGTATTTATGTCCTCCCTACCTAATTTACTCTAGGCAATTGTCATCTCCAAGCTTTAAGGAACCTGACTTTGAGTGTCCTTGTCAGGGTGTGAAATCTTAGGTCACGGGAGCACCCACTTCAAGAGACCGTCTCCTCCCCAGCCTTCTGCACTCCCTCCACTGCCACCAACAGTCTCGAGATAACACTCTCACGTCCAGTTCCTCCTGGGATGTCTGAATTAGCTCCTGCAGCGCGGGTGGTGAATAGTCTTTTAGCTTCCACGCAAGAGGCAGCACTTCTTCACTAAGCCGTGCTGAGATGAGCCATAGTTTTTGGTCTCCATGTTGTGAGTGGCAGGGGTGGGGGGGTGAGGTGTTGGGGGAGAGTCAGGAGGACCCCCAGTGTTTTAGAAGACATTTGCCTTAGATGAAGACCTTTCCATGGCCTCCTGGCAATGGGGGAGGGGGGGTGTACTCCTCTGGGTAAAGGGAAACTTCTGCCAACCTCCAGGACTTAGGGAATGTTGGACTTTAAGGTTCTTAAGCCTGAATCCCAAGTCTCGGGTCCCATTTTTTTTTGTACTGGGGGATGCCCCCATATGTTTCAAGTGCTGGAGTACTGCCTCGCCTCTGGCTCCTCTTCCTCGTGTTTATCTGCCCAGCCCATCAAAAGCAGGAGTCTGGTTGATATCGATGTTGCTAATTTGTGTCACTTTCCACCAGAATCGGGATCCTTTTTGCCATCTGGCTTGTTAGTGACTTAATTCTAGCATCTCCTCCTGACGTCTTTTTTCCAGGGTCATTTCTGGTGCCAAAATGCTCAATTTGTGTGTCCTCAGATATAGATGCTGAGAATTTGGGTGCAGGTAGTTTATTGGGGGAGGTGAAGCTGGGCAGTGTGGTGAGGGAGGGGATGTGAGACAGACACAGATCAAGGCTAACAAAGAGTGTGATGAGTCGGTTACGTCCAGGGTGCCCCGGAGCTCAGCCCTGCTAGACACTCTGCGGTCCTGCGGAATGGTCCTACGAGGGTTGTTTATCCGCCGCCTCCCAGTCCTTGTTGGCTGAGGCCTGCTTCTGGGGCCTCACCTTTTAGAGCTCCTGTCCCTGCATATGGCCGAGTACACCCCAAAACTGGAGGGTGTTGTCAGGCAGAGACACAAGAACTGTTGGCAGGTTGGGAAACTATGCAGGTGACGACTGGGATAGGCCAAGGGGATGTGGGCCCAGGCAGCCAGCCTCTCCAAGGCCCCGTGCTGACCACGCCGTGGTGCTGTTTAAAGTCCTGCCCTTCTCAGTACTAACTGGCCACTGTTCCCGAGGGGCCACTGAAATGCCGGACTCGGTAAACAGATCTTCCCTTGCACTCCATTTTATCTTTCTGAGAGCCTCACGGTGTTTACTCTGTGGAGGAGCGTACTGAGTCTCACACTGACTGCACAGGGGCCCCTTCTAACCCCCCTCCCCGCTCCTCCACCCTGCTGGGTCCTCTCCTCTGTCCCAGCCACAGCAAAACACTCTGCTCCCAGAACGGACCCAGCTTCCCCCTCCTCACCTGCGTGCAGTGTCCTCCCTACAGTGTTTTGCCCTTCCTGCGTCCAGGTGCCCACCTGGCCTTCAAGCCAGCGCAGGAGACGCCTCCTCCAGCCCTCTGCCTCCAGGCTGGGGGCATGGCTCCTCAGCGCTGCCACGGCCTCTCTGCCCTCTGTGGGAACGCTGGCCTTGGGTGTCCTATTGGACTGATTACACATTTGTATCCGTGCCAGGAGCGCTCCAACAGTACTCAGCAGGAATTTGCCTGGTGAATGAAGGATCGACCTCTCTGTTCTAGTTTTCACTTTTTGCTAGTTTGGCCATTTCCTGGCTTTTTAATATTCTTGTTTTTTTTTTTTTTTCCTTTTCAGGACCAAGATATAGACTTCAGGAGCATCAGTCTTTGTTTCCTTGAACATTGATCTTCCCAGGATTGGAGGACAGAAACACGATGGATCCTCTCAGCCTGGCGTCCCAGCTCCTACCCCAAGCCTGGCCTGTGATGGCACCAGCACCAGCACCAGGGTAAACACAGCTGAATCCTGTCCTTTCTATGCAGCACTGGGGTGGAACTCAGGGCCTTGTGTATGCTAGGCAAGCGCTCTACAGTGAGGTAAATGAATGAATAACCAATATTCTTTATGCTGTGTTCAATTGTCATGCTGTTTTCTGTGGATGGGGCCGTGTTTTTGTCCTTGAATTTGGTTTCCTCCAATTTTGTTTTTATTTTTGAACAGGGTCTCACTAGGTTGATGTGAGTCTCATTACCTTCTGAGATTGTCCTCGAACCTGTGATCCTCCTGTCTCAGCCTTCTGAGTACTGAAATTACAGGTGTGTGCCACCACACTGGGTTTATTTTTAATTTTGAAACAGGATATCGCTAAGTTGCAGAGTCTAAGTTACTGATGCTGACCTCGAACCTGTGATCCTCCTGTCTCAGCCTCCCAAGTCCTGGCATCACAGGACCACCTGTGCCACTACTCCCACTTCAGTGCACATATCTTCTGAGAGGTGATTCTGGGAAGCAGCTCCCTGGGAAAGGCGGGAAGCAACAAGGCAGCCAGTGAACCAATGAGGGCCAGTAGGGAAGCGAGTTACCAGTGTGAGCGGTGGGAGTGCCACCTGTTGGGGACTCTGAGAACTGCAGCTGAGAGAGCTGGGGTATTTATGCACCAACTCCTACTAGGCCCTGAGGACCAGCACGTGGCTGAGGAAAAAAGGGTTTCTGGAGGAAGCCCTAGGCAGAGCGCTGCAGATGCTGGCAGTTGGACGGTGGGCAGACATGTCTGGGGACCCCAAGGACAGGGCGGATGTGGGTGGAGCAAGGACAGTGTCGTCTAGGGAGTGGCCGTCAGGCAAACATGTCCTTATTGTGGAGCCAGGCTCCAGATGGAAATGCTGACAGGGAACAGCAGGCAACGTGAAGGAGAGCAGTGCCGGGGTGGAGAGCAGGTGCCTGTGAACTGCCACCCCCTCCCCACTGCCACTTCCTGCTCAGGCAGGAAGTTACCACTGGTTTTCAGTACGATGAGTTTGGGCCTGGATTGCAGTTGTTCAAGGTCGTGAGGAAGGCACAGCCCTGTGTAGGTGAGGTCTGGGTGGCACTTCTCACCTCTGGCCACCTCGGGGGAATCCGAGACAAAAGATCTGAGTCTTTAAAGGCAAGCATTGGAAAGTTCTTTGTAGATGTAAAGTGGGGTCATAGGGATTAGAGTGGGCCCTAATCCATGGGTGGTACTGGGGATTGAATGCAGGAGCATTCTATCTCTAAGCCACACCCCAACCCCCCTTTTATGAAATAGGGTCTCTCTAAGTTGCTGAGGGTCTTGCTAAGTTGCTGAGACTGGCCTCAAACCTGTGATCCTCCTGTTTCAGTCTCTCATACTTGGTGTCTTTATAGGAGAGAAAACAAGGACAGAGACAGAATGCAGACGGCCACATGAAGACATGGCAGAGATTAGGGCCATGCTGTCACAAGCCAGGGAACCCCCAGGACTGCTGGCATCTACCCGAGGCCTGGAGAAGCAAGGAAAGCGCCTTCCCCAGAGCCTTTGAAGGAACATGGTCTTGCTGACACTCCGGCGTCATCTCCAGAACTGCCAGAGAATAAGCTTCTGTTGTTAAGCCAACCAATTTGTGGTGCTTTGCCATGGCAGTCCCTGGGGATGAATGCAGTTGGCAGTGACTTCTTTTTAAATGCTGCACTGGCTCCATGGTGCGGGAAAGACACTGCACATCTGTGAGCTGACACTGGTCCCCAGTTGCCAGTTCACAGCCTCGGCGTGGAGACCTGCTATGTACAGAGGGCTCGGGGAGCTTCCAGAAGGGATCCCCCAACAGTGCCTGGGGCAAGCAAGACTGCACAGGGGAGGCGGGGTGCAGGCAGGTGGACGGGGAGAGAGACAGGACAGGAAGGTGACTGGTGTGCTGGGCCCTGCTGGCATTTCAGGCCTGGCTGACCCAGCAGGTGGAGAGGTGGTGTTCTGGGAAGCAGGAGGTTGGCTCGGTGTTTGGATTTTGAGTTGGTGCATCTGTGGGACTGCGAGTGGAGATGGAAGGAGCCAGTGGGCATGTGGTCAGCACCCAGGAGAGATGTCTGGGCCTGCCTGGGACAGAGGTTTCCAGAGGTGCCTGTGGGGAAGGGGAGTCTATGGAGGAGGAGGAGGTGCAGACAGGGAGAGGGGGGTAAACCTGGAGGCTGTATCAGAGGAACATGGTAGGCCCTGGAGGGAGGGAGGGTCCCCGCTGCTGGCTGCTAAGGGGTGGCTTTGGCAGGCGGCAAGGTCTGAGGGGTGAATAGGGAGAGGAGACCACGTGGCCACCAGTGGGCGCAGCAGGGGCTGACCCAGGGCTCCTTGGAAGAGGCTTCAAAGCTCCTTCTCCTTTGAGCTGTTCATTGTCCCATGCACACACTCTTCTTGAGACACATGGTTGGGGGCCTATGGGCTCTGTCCCCAGGTTATTGTCGTTAGCTGAAGAGACCGACCTGTACTGGGGTGTGTGCATCAAATGCGGCCAAGCACGGCAGCAGATCTGATCTGCCGGCCTGCCTCTCTCTGCCTCAGGCCCCGGAGCACCAGTCAGCTCCTTCACTCTATGAAATAACCCGGGAGAGTATCGTTCATCGTTCTGCAGATGTCCACACGACTCCCTACGGAGCACATCCTGTGTGCCAGGCTGGCCTTTGTGCCGCCACCTCACCTCATCCTCCAACTCTGCCCCACAGAGGGAGGAAGGACCACTGAGCGGTCATTCAGCAGATGGGAAGGCTGGGGCAGCGGAGGGAGGCCTGGTCCTGGAGCCCAGGTCAGCCTCCTGCTGTGCCAGTGTGCAGCCCTCCTGGTGCTGATTTCCAGATGCGTGTACCCAACAGCAGGCTGGAGGCACGGGGCATCGGCAGGACCGACGTCTTCCTCCCATTGTCCTCGGCATGGCTGGTGAGTACATCTGACACTGGTGACCGTCCACTGCTGTTGGCTCTGTCCTTTCCTTCCCATCAGGAGGCTTCTTCAGAGCAGCTTACCCACCACTGAGACCCCAGCTGGTGGCACGAGAGTTCAGGACCAACTTTTAGCCACTTGGGGATGGCTAGACACTTTCTGTCCCATACTGAGGCAGAGGGCTAGTGGAAGGAAGGGTCAAGAAACCTGACTTTGGATCCTGGCCCTGATATACCCTAGTTCTAGACCTGGGTGCTAAGTCACACAATCTTTTGGGGCCTCAGTTTCTCTAATCATAACATGGGGGAGGAGACGTGTGTGTGTGTGTGTGTGTGTGTTGCTAAGGATGGAACCCAGGAGGCATTCTACCTCCAAGCTACACTCCCAGCCCTCTTTTATTTTTTATTTTGAAGCAGGGTCTTGCTGAGTTGCTGAGAGCCTCACTAAGTTGCTGAGGCTGGGTTTGAACTTGTGATCCTTCTGTCTCAGCCTCCCGAGTACTGGGATTACAGGTGTGCGTCACCATGCTGGGCTGGGAGGCTGTTTTTCAACAGCACTCTACAAACCGAAAGTCCAAGGGTCCTCCTCGGCCTGCAAGGATTCAACAACAGTAGCATCACTGCTCCCTTGGTGATTGTATTGGGTACGTATTGAGCGTTTGCTACGTGCTCTTCTCGTGTCACCGCTCAACAGCCCTGTGAGGCAGGCGAGGAAAGCGAGGAGGCACAGAGAAGTTAAATTCCCGGGCAGTTATCGCTACTGTCCCTCTGTGACTTGACGGCTGACCTCCACCTCTCATTCTCAGTTTCTTCAACTATGAAATGAGCTTCTAACAGTGTATCACAAAGGGCGCGCAGCACCTTGCAGAGTAATTGTTTGCAAGGGTCACTACCGCCCCAGCAGCACAGTGTCCCTTTATCACGCTGTCCGTCTATTTTTCCCCGTGCCCTTCATTTTTCTGCTGTCTTTTTGGTGTATTTTCGACCCTCCCCCCCACTCCAGCCCCGTCTCCCAGGCTCCCGCCCGGTCCTTTTCTCCGCCGGTCCTCTGCTGCCCCCGTGCGGCCCAGGGTGGAAAGGCAGTCCGCGCAGGCCGGGCCCCGCCCCGCCCCGCCTCCCAGGTGCGGCCGCAGGTGAGCGCGGAGAACCAGGTGCCCCTGCGCCCTCGGCGGCTGCCGTGTGGGTTTGGGACCGAGCCTTGGACCTGCCCGCCCCCTCCCCCCGATTTATTTTGACTTTGTCCTTGGCGTGAGGGACGGAGGCCTGTGGCCCCCGTTCTGCTCTAACCCTGGGAGCTGTCGCCTCCTTCCTGAGCATCAGCCCCTAAGGGCTTTTCCCGGGTGTGCGAGCGAGGGGAGCGCCCCTTTCATCTCTATGGTTGGTAGAATTTGAATTGAAGAATCGAAGGCACCCTACAGAACCTCCGCCCACAGCGGTGTTTTCTGTTCTCAATAGGCGCTATTGTAACAGAGGGTTTAAAAAAAAAAAAAAACTTAGCCAGCTGGGAGTGGTTGTGCACACTTGTAATCCCAGTACTTGGGAGGCTGAGACAGGAAGATCGCAGGTTCAAGGACAGCCTCAGCAAAGTAGCAAGACTCTCAGCAACCCAGTGAGACCTTACTTTAAAAATCAAAACATAAATAAATAAATAAATAAATAAGGACATAGTTCGGAGGTAAAAAGCCCCTTGATTCAATCCCCAGTGCAACAACAACAACAAAAAAAACAAAACACGACAAAAATCTTAGCAGAGGAATTTATTTACCTTCAGGGAACACTGCCAATGAAAGACAGTGTTGGGATTTGAACCAGGGCAGCTTCAAGTACTTTTCTTACACCATCCAGCCTCTGTCCAAAGCTCTGTCATCCTCCCATTAGAAACCTGATTGTTCCTAAGTTGTTTTATATGGTTTAACTCTTTTATGTGCTGAAGTATATTTCAAAATTGCACTGCAAAAAGATTAGACACAGGAGAGGATTTCCAATGAAGGATGACAGGTTGTACACATGGACGTTTTCCCTGAAATCACTGAAATGACAGCAGAGGTTTTATTAAAATACTTAAATCTCAAGGGCAAAGAGAATAGCAGAGGAGCTGGTAACAGCAGCATTAAATTTTTTCCTGCTTATTGAGGGATAACTGACAAAAATCATGTACTTTTATGGTTTACAATGTGATGCTTTGGTATAATGTATAGATTGTGAAAGGATTACTGAAATCAAACAAACATGTTTATCTCTTCACATAGTTACTTTTTTTCTTTTTGTGTATTGAGAATTGAACCCAGGACATTATACCTCCAAGCTACATCCCCACCCCTTTTAAATTTTTTTATTTTTTATTTTGAAACAGGGTCTCCCTAAGTTGCTGAGGTTCTTGATAAATTGCGGACACTAGCCTCGAACCTGCAATCCTCCTGTCTCAGCCTCTCAGGTACTGAGATTACAGGCACCATGCCTGGCATATAGTTACCTTTTCTTTTGTGGTGGGGAAACCTTGAGATTTACTCTTGGCAAATCTCAAGTGTCCATCAGTATCGCAGAAGAATTTTGGAAACTAGAGCCGAGAACCACATCTGACTCAACCGACCTTAGAAAGCCACGTCTCATATCCCTGTGGGTCGATTAAAGAAATTATGCTGGGGGCCTCCAAAAAGTGCAGACACTTGTAGAAGTGAGTTATGCTGAAAATAGAAAGTAGCCACACCCTTCCATTCTTCCCCTTTGCAGTAGGTGGCATCCTCCAACTTGAGCAGAAGGCTTATTTTATTTTAGGTACTGAGGATTGAACTCAGGGGTGTTCTACCTCTGAGCTACACTCCCAGCCCTATTTTTATGTTTTATTTATTTATTTCTTATTGCTGAACACCAATATGTCACTTTTTTATTTGGATCATTTTCCCATTTGTCACATACCTGTCAATGTTTACACAATGAGGAAAATCAACCAGAACTGGAAGCAACTGACCCAATCAGTTGATAATTCTGTACTCTCTAAGCACACGTAGACTTTGACCTGGTATCTTTAAGTCACTTCAGTCTCATAGCTATTCTTAAAATCAGTATCAAGATTGTCATCTCTTAATCCGGGCGTGGTGGTGCACGCTTGTAATCCCAGCATTTGGGAGGCTGAGACAGGAGGATCCGGGTTCGCAGCCAGCCTCAGCTACCTAGTGAGGCACTCTGCAACTTAGTGAGACCCTGTTTCAAAATAAAGAATTCAAAATAGGGCTGGGGATGTCACTTAGAAGTAGAATGCCCTGGGTTCCATCCCGAGTACTACCAAAAAAAAAAGTCATATATTTAAATACAGATAGAACTGCCAGAATACATAATTATACACACACACACACACACACACACACACACACACACACACAGAAAAATACAAGACTAACTGCTTTTCCACAATATTTAATTTATATACTACTGTAACTATATGCAACTTCTGAAGACAGGTTAAGGGGTACAAGTAACTGTTTAAAGCAAGTAAGTGGTTTGGCCCGATATTATCTTAATGTAATGGTTTTTCGCTCCTTTATGTTTTATTTTGAAACAGTGTCTCACTAAGTTCTGGAGGGCCTCACTAAGTAGCTGAGGCTGGTCGAGAACCCATGATCCCCCTCCCAAGTACTGGGATTACAAGTGTGCACCACCACACCTGGCTGACATTGTGTTTCTTAAAACCAAGGAAATTCTTGAAAACATTGAAATAAACATTGATTCAGGGCTATTATCTATAGACCTTATTTGGGTTCCACCATTCACCTCAATAATGTCCTGTAGAGCAGGAAATTTGGGCTCAGGTGCTGCCTTAGTTGTCATGTCTCTTTAGTTTCCTTTAGTCCAAAGCAGATCCTCAGTCTGTCTTTGTTTTCACGACATTGACACTTGTCGAGAGTACAGGACAGGGGTTTTGCAGGATGTCCCTCAGTTTGGGCTTGTCTGCTGTTTCCTGCTGATTACATTTAGTGTATGCACCATTGACAGGAGCGTCACAGAAATGACGCTGTGTTCCTCTCAGTGCATCCTATCAGGGGCACCTGCTATCGATTTACACCACTACTGGTGATGTTAACTTTAATCACAGCTTTCTCCAGTGTAAAGTTACTGTTTTTCATTGTGTAATTAATAAGTATCACTCACTAGTTTTTTGTTTGTTTGTTTGTTTTGTTTGGTGTGTGGTACCAGGGGCATTCTACCTCTGAGCTACACCCCCAGTCCTATTTTATTTTTCATTTTGAAACAGGGTCTCACTAAGTTGCTGAGGCTGGCTGTGCACCTGGGATCCTTCTGTCTCAGCCTCCCAAATCCTGTGCCACCATGCCTAGCTCAGTCATGAGTTTTAGCATCATTCATAATTCTTACTTGACTCGATTATTATCAAGATATTATCTTGTGGTAATTTTCTAATTTCACCACTCTTCCTATAATTATGAGTTGGTTTTCTACTATATGGAAGAGCTTTCCCTTCTTCCCATATATTTACGTTAGTCAGCTTTCTGTTATTGTAACAAAATATCTGAAATAATAAACTTATAAAGAGAGAAGGTTTGCAGGTTTAGAGGTTTCAGCCCATGATCAATGGGCTCTGTTGCTTTGGGCCTATAGCGAGGTAGCACATCATGGCAGAAGCGTGTGGCTGGGAAGCTAAGAAGAAAAAGAAAGAGCTGGGGTCCCACAATCCCTTTTGAGGTCACACCCCAAAGACTTAAAGTATCTTCCACTAGGTCCTACTCTTTTTTTTTTTTGTACTAGAGATTATAGAGATTAAACCCAGGGCCATTCTACCTCTGAGCTGTACCCCAGGCCTTTTATTATTTTTATCATTTTATTTTTATTTTTATATTTTGAAACAGGGTCTCACTAGGTTGCTGAGGGCTTTGCTAAGTTGCTGCGGCTGGCTTTGAACCTGTGATCCTCCTGTCTCAGCCTCCCAAGTACTGGGATTACAGGTGTGAGCCATCATGCCTGGCTAGGCCCTACCTCTTAGTTTCTACCACCTCCCAAGAGCACTATGCTGGGAACCGAGTCTTAACAGACAGGTTTCTGAGGGGGGGGGGGGGGAGAATTCCAGATCCAAACTACAGCAGAGAGCACAAACTAAGAACTCAATTGAGGGTTATAAAATAAAACTGAGGAAATAGCCAGAAATGTGAAGCAAAGAGGCAGAGGTGGAAAATATACAAGCAAAAGTAAAACAGGTTAGAGGTCCAAATTCTGAAATGTAAGGGTTCCAGGAAAAGAGACCTCCCCCCAAAATAAAGGTGAGGTCCACAGTAAGAGGGGGTGGGCGTGGGCAAACCAGGCCTTTGATGGAAGGAGGGAGAGAGCATCTGCTTTTGGTTATTTGAAAGGTTGTTGGGAAGTGGTGTGCTGGTGAAAAAATTGATAACCAGCTCTCCAAAAATGTATGCATACATATGAGTAGCGACAAATTTACAATAATAAAATACACCATATTCTTTTTTTTTTTTTTTTTTGCATTGGAGATGATTGAACCCAGGAGGGCTCTACCTCTGAGCTATGCCCCCATCATCCCCCCTTTTGTGGTACTGGGGATTGAATCCAGGTGCATTCTACTTCTGAGCTATGACCCTCCTCCCCAGCCCCATTTTATTTTTTTATTTTGAAACAGGGTCTCAGTAAGTTGCTGAAGTTTTCACTACATTGCTGAGGCTGGCCTTGAACCTGAAATCCCCCTTGAACCTGAAATCCCAGCCTCCCAAGCACTGGGATTACAGGCACGCACCACCATGCTTGGCTACCATACTCTTTATTGTAAATTCTATACAAGTAACTGATTTTCACAAGATACTTTCATTGCTTTTTGTCAAATTCCTATCTGTAGTTAACAGATGGTTGTGTTAACCACAATTTGACAAATGGAGGCATATCTGAATCTGCTGTTACTAATATTTGTTGTTATTCAATCTGATATGAAATCTATCAAAAATGTTCTCAGACTTAAAATTATAGACATTAAATTTAAACCTCTTTCAATTTTAGCTCCACATATTTTGAAGTTTCACCTGTTTGTTGATGATGTGAGTGACTTTTTTTTTCTTAACTGCATTAGATAATAGTTTTTAAGTACTGGAAAAATATTAGACCTGACATATTAATAATCTGCATTATTATAATAATTACTATTTTTGTGCTGGGGATTAAACTCAGTGGCATTCTACCTCTGAACCACACCCCATCCCTATTTATTTATTTTTATTTTGAAACAGGGTCTTGTAAGTTTCTGGGGCTGGTCTTGAACCTGAGATTACAGGCATGCGCCACTCTGCTAGGCTAATAATTTGCATTATTAACCTTTTCCCTATCTCTAATTTCTAGATCAGAGGTCAACAAACTCTTTTCTTAAAGAGCCACATAGTAAATATTTTAGGCTTTAAGGGCCTCATATAGTTTCCGTTGCACAGTTTCCTTTGTATACTTTTACAGCATTTAAAATATGTAAAGATTATTAGGTATGGTAGAGCATGCCTGTAATTCAAGTACTTGGTAAGGTGAGACAGGAGGATCACAGGTTTGAGGCCAGCCTTGGCAACTTAGGCCCTCAGCAACTTAGTGAGACCCTGTTTCAGAATAAAAATAAAATAGGGCTGGGGGTGTAGTTTAGAGGTAGAATGTCCCTGGGTTCAGTCCCTAGTACTACACACACACACACACACACACACACACACACACACACACACACAGAGTAAAGATCATTTTTTAGGTCAACATATGAAAATAGCGTATGATTGTAGTTTGCTGATGCCTGGTTTTGGCAGTCAATGAGACAATAATTCAGCCTGAATTGGTAGTGTTTCTGTGGTGTCAATACTCTTACCATGGCTGATTTCAAGCTACTAATGTCCTGTCCTAGAATACAGAGTCACTTTCTCAACACCTGTCCCCTGCCCCACCATCTCTCCGCTCTGGGCTCTTGAACTGCAAAAGGTGCAGGCTGCGGCCTCCGGTCCCCCTGACGGGGCTTCCACACTGTCCACTGCCCGGCTTGCTCTGGGTCAGGACTTCCTCCGTTCCCTTCTAGATGCCTCTGCTCTCCTCCCATCTGCTCACACACCATACACTTACCGCCTCCCCTTCCATCTTAGAAGACACACATCCACGTGCAGCGCCCAGGGCCTGGACCCCCTCAGCTGGGCATTGTTAAATTGTCCCTCAGTCTATAGAGTCAGTCACAAGTCTCTCTCACCCCTCTAAATAAGAGCATCCCTCAGCCCTGTTCCCCTTAAGCTCATGATGGCCCCCTCTCCACCCCCTTCACAGTGCAGAGGCTCTTCCCCACCTGCGCGCTCTGGAGCCTCCAGGTGCTTTCTGCCCAGGTCCCTGAACACCCCATGCTGCAGTAGACTTTCCCATCATTCCTCGTCCTGACTGTGTTTGCAGCTGCCTCTCCTGGTTTTCCTCCTACCCCGGGCTGCTCGCCCTCAGCCTCCTTCACAGGCCCCTCCTCCCCTCCCCTCGTGGGGTAACACTCGGGTGGCCCACAGGCTTCACCCTAGGCGCTCTCCTCGTCCTCCATCTCTGCTCCTTAGGAGATCTCTGTTAATTACATGCCATAGAGACTCTTGCTTCTAAGGAACAGAACCCCACTAAAGTCAGGTGAAACCAAAAGAGAATATAAAGACAAAAGGGATTTCCAAACCCCAAGCAGATGGTCTCAGGATCAGACTGGACTCAGGGTCTAAAGTGCAAGGAACCCAGGCGTCCATCCCCTCCGCCTGATGACGTTGCTTTTCTTGAACATCTGCCTCACTTTTCTATCTTTATCTCCCAAATCACAGGACAAAGCATCCCTGATATAATTAACTCCCCAATTTGCCTCTCAGTCTATGAGGACAGCCAAGGTTCAGCTAGAATCTATAAGTCCCAACTCTAAATTCCCAGGGAACAGTCGACTGGTCCAGCATCAAGCCCTCCTCAGCCAGTCTACTGTGGCCAGAAGCTCAGTTCTGTAACAACCAGGAGGCTGCATCAGGAGGGGCTGCCCAATTCCAAAAACAACAGAGTCCCCCTGTCCTGGCAAAAGCAGGATAAAAAGTGGATCTGTCTAAGTCTGATGCCAGTGCCTTCCTCACAGATGATATCCACTTATTTGTTAATTTATTCCTTCATCGCTCATTTATTGGACATCGACTGAGGACCAAGTTCTGAAGTTTCAGCTGTGGACAATACAAACGTGCTCTGCCCTCACAAAATTCAGAAACCGTGAGGGAGGGAGGGAGAGAGGGAGGGATGTGGTTCAAAGGACCCACCAAGATCCCTCAGGTGGTGGCAGGAGGCTAACGGGACCACCGGGAGGAGACTGCGCGGCGGTGCCACGGGCCGTGGGTGTCCTGGCTTGGTGTCAGGGGAGGGCCGCGCAGGGTCCAGTCTAGGTCAGAACTTAAGCCCCTGCTGTGACCTTCATGGCTCGGTCCTTTGCAGGGCTCAGTCTGGAGTGAATTTGAGGGCTCAGATTTTGATCTGTGAGAAACCTAGCATCTTTCCTGGAGAAGTAGACGGATCCCTGCAGAACCGGAACCTCAAAACCCCGCCTCTCCATTTATAAACCTGGGACCAACTCACAGCTTCCCGGACGGTTCTTGGGTGAAGCCTCGTCCTCTGCCATCTCCGTATCTCCCACTAGAGGGCAGCAAAGGCCTGACTAACAAGTCAGGCGCGCTTCCCCTAAGCGATGCGGGCTGAAACCCGTGTGAGGCGGGTCTCCCCTGATAGGATGGGGAAGGGGGACTCCTCACCCCTGTCCACATCACCACTAGCTTCCAGGCACAGCCTTCTTGCTGACGCTCAGCTCTGAGGGGCAGGGGGCCACGCTCTGGAATGCCGACTGACCTCTACCCGCATCCCCTTTCTCCCACCTCTTCCCCTGCCTGCTCTCCGCCAGCTCCTCACTCCTGGAGGTTGGGGGTGGGGGTTGGTTGCATTCACATCCCCACTGCCTGGCAGAGCCCAGCACCAGGTGGGTGCTATTAGTAGGAAATGCTATTGAAAAAGTACTGGGAGCTTGGGGCAGTGCGGTATGTTGAAAAGGCTTTAGAATCAGATCGGTCTGTTTCAATGTCTGGATCTTGAAGGAAGTTACTTAGCTTCTCTGGCCTCTAATTTGCCAACTGTAAGAGGAAATACTGATGCCAACTTGCAGGGGTGTCTTGAGGGTTAAATGAAACGACACAGGGATGAACCCAGTGCGGGAGGAGAGTTGAGGACAGGTGCTGAATACAGGCAGCAGCTACGATGCCATTTTGAGGGGTGGTGAGTGATCAGGTGTGGAGAGAGGACTGGCAGGAGTTGGGAGGTGTGACAGTCAGGGAGGAGCCGGGATGCCACCTTCAGAACAGGGGTTTTGTTCTGCTACAAAGTGGAGCCCCTCACAGTGCTGATCTCCTTGGTGAGATTAAGCCAAGACACAGGAAACCATTTCTCTAGACTCTTTGGCAACCTCAGTTACTGAGATCCAGTAGGTGCACGTGCACAGAAGAGTTGTAAGCGTAGTAGGAAGAATATCCACACCTTTTTACCCAGAGCCACCTATTGTAAATTGCGCTTCTGCTTTGTCATCTCCTCTCTCTCTATTTACATCACTTACTATTTCTGAACTGCTCTAGAGCCAGTTCCGTGCGTCTTGACCAGTCGCCTCCAAATAACTCCAGGGCGCACACTCCAGCAACAAGGGTGTACTCTCATGTCAGCACAGCACAGTTAGCAGCTTCAACAAATGTAACATGGACACAGCACCTCCGTGAACTACGGACTGTCATAGGCAGAATGATGGCTTCTTAAAGATGTTCAGCTGGGCCTGGTGGCACATGCCTGTAATCCCAGTACTTGGGAGGCTGAGACAGAAGGATCGCAGGTTCAATGACTCAGCAAGCCTCTGTTTCAAAATAAAAAAATAAAATAAGGCTGGCGATATAGCTCAGAGGCCCTGGGTTCAATCTGTAGTAACACACACACACACACACACACACACACACACACACGCACACACACACGTCCATATCCTAAGCAAATTTGTGTAGTTTTAAGGTACTACGAGGACTTTCATCAAGTGTGACTATTTGAATGTCAGGTGACCCAGGAGTGAACTTTATAAGCATCTTCTCCCTCCAGGACACGACTCAGTCTTGGGCCTCATATCATATTTCTTTAGTTTCCTATTTTGGAGCAACCCTTCAGCATTTCTTTGTTGTTTATGACAGTGGCATTTTAGGAGATAGTCCACCCTCCCTCCTGGCCTCTGCCTCCCCAGCTCCTTTTTCAATCGTGTGTTTCTATTTGGGTTTCTCCGATGCTTCCTCGTGATTAGCTGCAGAAGTCCCTGGCTGGCGCACTGTGGAAGTACTTTGTTCTTCTCAGAGTAGCATCTGGAAGCATTTGATGTCCCTCTACCTCTCACTGGTGATGTTAAATTTATCCCTAATCAAGGTATTTTAATGTTTTTGTTTGTTTGCTTGTTTGTTTTTGGTACTGGAAACAGAACCCAGGGACATTCTACCTCTGCGCCACACCCCCAGCCCTTTTTAATTTTGAAACAGGGTCTTGCTAAGTTGCTGAGGATCTTGCTAAGTTCCTGACACTGGCCTTGAACCTGTGATCCTCCTGTCTCAGCCTCCCAAGTACTGGTATTATAGGTGTGCACCTCTATGCCTGGCCTTTTGATGGTTTTTTAATGAAGCATCTCGCCTGCTCTCACTCACCTGTGTCCCACATGGAGGGAACTGGTAGAATTTGAATCATGATTATCATTGTTCTGCTGGGAATTGGGCACCAGGAGACAGTAACACCTAACGTCTACCCTGGAGGACTCCACAGCCCCCCCAGAAGCTCTCTGGCTAGTAGGAAGACTGACAAGCAGACTCATTCATTCATTCATTCATGCATCATTCCACAGGTATTTACTGAGCGCTTAGTGGGCCAGGCTAGGATACAAAGTTGGACAAGAGGGGCTGGTGCCTGTCTTCCTGATGCTTACAGTCTGGTGGAAAAGATGATTCATCCAAGGAAAAAGATGATCCATCTTCAGCGCCCAGGACTGTGTCTGTCACATCATAGCTGCTCAGTAAAGAGGGATCGATTGAGTGAATGAATTACTGCCCATCATCGCAGCATCAGTCCTTCCCTAGAGGCATCCTTTTGCTTCTGCTCCTCCAACAGGTGAAGAAACTAAGGCTCGGAGAGTGGCAGCAGCCTCTATCCCTGACCAGGTTGCAAGCCTTGGGGTTGTGGGTCTGAGCCTCCCAAGTAGAAGTGAGCCACAACTTGGTTTCCTATCCATGGGCAGCTGGGGGTTGGGCCGGAGCCGGCTCCTCCGCCTTCCTCTCCCCATCCTGATTGGGCTTGTGGTTATTTAGTCAGCGATAATATTGGATTTGCTTTCATCTCTGAATTGCATCAAATGTCGCCAGTGACATTTAGCTGACACACAAGGAGGAGGCTGGCATTTTTAGACTGTCAGCGTGTTACAGATGTAGAAGCGGATTGTGTCAGGGCATCTGGTTTATTGTTAATTAGATGAAGCCGGTGAGGCCTCCTCAGCGAGCGGGTGGATAAGCCCTTCCATAGCTCCCGCTTCAAACCCACTTCAAACCCCCTCCCAGAAACTAATGAGGCCCCAACGATGTTCCCATTGTGCTGTGAAATTCATTTCAGAAGTTTGGGGAGCAAATGACAAAGCGAGCTGTTCTCCATCTGCAGCTCTCTTTTATATTTCAATTATGCCCTGACAACTTGCTGTCTTTCTCTCTTGCAACTGAGAGAGAAAGTGAAGGCAACTCCGTCAGATTTGGGTAGTAATTCACATTGGATGACATTTACGTATTTGACAAATGTTTGTCGAATGCTTACTAGCTGTGTGACCCCAGGTTAATTCCTTAACTGCTCTGCCTCTGTTTTCTTATCTGTTAATTGGGGATGATACCAGCCCTGCCCCATGTGATTTGTTGTGAGGTTACAGTAAATGAATTAAAATACTCAAAGTGAGCCGGGTGTGGTGGTGCACCCCCGTAATCCCAGTACTTGGGAGGCTGAGACAGGAAAATTACAGGTTCAAGGCTAGCCTCAGCAACTTATCAGGACTCTCAGCAACTTAGTGAGATCTTGTTTCAAAATAAAAAATGGAAAATAGGTCTGGAGGTGTAACTCAGAGCTAGAATGCCCCTGGGTTCAATTTTCAGTACCAAAACAAACAAACAACCTTGAAAGAGCTTAAACAAATGCCTGGAACATAGTAGGTGTCGTATGCCTCTCTTCACCCACTACTCTCCCTGCTCCTATGATGAGCATCCCGAGGAGATTTGGGGTTTCAGAAGATGCTCTCCCTTCCCTCGAGTAACTTACAATCCTCTTCAGAGTTGAGGGCTATATTATTTCAGGATTTCATGATTATGAGACTTAAAAGTTCTGCAGTTCCGTACATATAAGACTCTCTGAACTCATGGTCCTTACGCTTTACGCATTTGTGATTTTGATTGATTCTAAGTGCCAAGAGGTGATGGGAGGTGACTGACACTGGCTTGCTGTCCATCACACCTGTGTCCCTCTCCTCCTAGGCACACACAGTTTCCCCAGACTCTCTGAGAGGAGGGCAGAAATGGTGGAGGTCACTGCCTGATCTGGCCTACAAGTCCCCATGGCATCATCTTCATATTTCCATCTCCTGAGGGTATGGAGGCAGAGCCACAATGTGGAAGGAGCCTGGGTCCTCAAAGGAGCATGTGGAAGGTTTTCCAACCAGGAATGAGAGAAGGAAATAAACTCCCACTATGTTAAGCCATTGAGATTCAGGATTTCCCTGATGGCAGCTGACACTACTTTCCTACTTGTGGCTGCTTTGGGAGTCACAGAGAGACGGTTCCCAGAGGCTCAGGGCAAAGGGTAGGCAGTAGGATCCTCCCTGACAGCCTCCTTCCCGTCGTTTCTCCATCCTCTTCCATTTGCACCAGCTCCCTGCCTCAGCCTTCCCCGGCTACACACTGTCCCTAATGTGCTGGTCTGGAACATCTTACTGACGGAGCCCCATTCAGCTCTGAGCAGGTAGGCAGCAGGCTCTTTGCTGGGATCACACCCCATGGTCGTGGTCTCTATCTCTTCACACTCTGCAACCAGTATGGAAACTCTGGCCAGAGTCCACGTTGTCTCTCCCTCTATGGGGCAGAGGAGTCAGCCCTGTGGGCAGGCCCAGGCCCCTCAAACCGCCCCCTTCCCGTCTCTGTTGGGATGAACAGGCCCAACTTGCTGGCTGCCACTGTACCCTGCGGTCTGCACTTGCAGGACCCTGCCCTCTTCCCGGACGTGCCCCCTGTGAGTCACGCTTACTCCACACCAGGAAGGATTGTGTTTTCAGCTTGTACTGGCCTCTGCAGAGCCTGGCTGGGATTGGAAGGACCTGGATCTGATGTTTGTTCATTTATTTATTTATTTATTTATTTGTACTGGGGACCTGGATCTGATGTTTGTTTGTTTGTTTGTTTATTTATTTATTTATTTGTACTGAGGATTGAACCCAGAGGCATTCTACCTCCAAACTATACCCCTAGGCTTTTAAATTTTTTTTTTTTTAAACAGGGTCCTGATAAGTTAATGAGTGTCTTGCTAAGTTGCTGAGGCTGGTCTCAAACCTGAGATCCTCCTATCTCAGCCTCCCAAGTTCTGGGATTACAGGTGTGAGCCACCACACCCAGTTAGATTTAACCTTTAAAAACAGCCTTAGGAGCTTCATCCACCAGGCTACCAGGCTACAGAGACAGAGAGGGACACCTGGAAATCCTGTCCTCTTTGCTGGCAAGGCCCTTCACTCCTTCATCCAGCAAACCAAAGCTAAGTCACCTCTTCCAGAATGTCTTCCTTGATTCCCTCAGGCAGATTGCTGCTCCTTCCTCTGTGCCTCAGCTGCCCCATGTGTAAACCACAGACGCCCTGAGATGGCAACAAGACATTTAATGTGCTTGGACCGGGGTGGCACTGTGGAGGACTCTAGTGACCTCTCTGCTGGCTGTGCTGCTGAGGGGGCTCTGAATGCGACTAGGCGGAAGCCCATTCTCTGTCGGGGTGGCTTCCCCTCCAGCTGGGAGCCAGCAGGATTGCACAGGGGGCCTGCTCTCTGCCGATGAGCACTTGTTTGCAAGGGCCCTGTTTGCTGTGCCTTTGCTCTATGCAAATAACAAAATAAAAGGCAGGTGTTGGCACCGTGTAATTCCACGGTCCCTGGGTGACTCTGCGGTCCCTTGGAGCGGGTGGCTTCCAGCAGGAAGATGCTTAGATACTAATGGATTTTACTTGAGTTGCCATCTAAACAGAAAATGCCTTCGCAGCTGCATAATGTCCTCCTGTGTGTGTGGGGGGGGGGGCGGGGGGGACGCCGCCAGGGCGGAGGTGGGCTCTCCATGCGGTTATTTTTAGGACATGGAAGGGGACCTTGGAGATTTGAGCTGGTGTGGATGTTATGGAGGTTTTTCAGGTTGGGTCTGTTCTCTAAAAATGGAAAGAGGCCCAAAGAGGTGTCGCTTCTGTCACCGAGATAAGAGGCTAAAATATTTATGTCACCTTTTTAACCTGAATTTTACAGGGATGAAATTTAGCATCCATCTTCCATTCTGTTGTCAACCTGATGGCTGCACCCGCTTACAGAGCCACTATAATGTGCAGCAGGCAGTTTTATTTCTCTTGTTTACGAGAGTGCTCTCTGGCGTCTGACTGAGGCCCCGGCCAGTGTAGCTTTGCTAATTCGCTCCAGCTCATGTATGTTAGAGGTGGCCTCGGTGGCACGGAGCGTCGAACATATTGGAGGCCTTTTCCTTCCTCCCTTCTTGTGATGGTTGCTAAGTCATAAGATCTGTGGACAACCTATCCCTGAGTAATGGTGGGCTCATAATAACTCGAGGACGCTCATGAAGGTGAGGAGGTGACGGCCTGTCCCATGTTTGCTGGCAGCTGTGCATAGCAGGACGGACGCACTGGGCCGCAGTCTCCCATTGGCCTCCTTTCGCTGTGAGGCTGAGCAAGCCTTTTCCCTCTCTGAGCTTCAGCTTTCCTATCTGTGGGATGGATGACAGCCCCTGCCTTACAGGGCTGAAATGAAGGAAGGACTGTGAGGCTCCAGCAACCAGTGCGGTGCCACAGTGCTGGTTTTTATTCCCTTCCCTACAGCTGGGCTTTATCTTGGGTTTGCCATTTTTCTGTATTTTCTTTGTTTGTCTGCTGTCTTGGAAGATGGGCTGAGGAGAACAAAGACTCTGGGGGTGAAGATATTGTGAGTCTTGTTTTAGATCAAACATCTGACAATGTTGTGGTACAGATCCCCCCACGCCCCTCGGTGCTGAGGATTCAACCAAGGGCCTGGCAGGGGCTAGGCACCTGCTCGACCACTGTGCTATACCCTAGTCCCAGTTCTTTCTCTCTCTCTCTCTCTCTCTCTCTCTCTCTCTCTCTCTCTCTCTCTCTCGTGTGTTTGGTACTGGGGTTTGAACCTAGAGACATTCTACCTCCGAGCTACACTCTGAGCTCTTTTGATTTTTTTATTTTGAGACAGGGTCTCACTAAGTTGCCGAGAGCCTTGCTAATTTGCTGAGACTGGCCTCGAACCTGCAATCCTCCTGTCTCAGTCTCCCAACCACTGGGATCACAGGTGTGTGCCACCGTGCCTGGCACCCCAGCTATTTCTTGGCAGAAGTGCTTCTTCAATTCTAGACAAAGACTTGAGGGACTTGATGCTTGGTCCTTGGCTTGCAGTCAGCTGTCAGCAACTATCTGTGGTGGAATGTTGGCTAGGAAATTTTTTTTTTATCTTTCTAAAGAAACCTTTATTCCTTACATAAATCTATTTATTTATTTATTTGTTTGTTTGTTTTATTGGTGCATTGTAATCATACATCTTTGTTAGGCACAAGCTGGTAAAGGCATACATGCACACATTTCTCATTTAACCCTTCCTCAATTCCCACCCCACTCCCTCACCCTCCCTCCTTTTCAAGTTCAGTTTAGTGATTGACTTTGATATGTTTGTGAAAGTACATCATGCACATTAGGGTGTCCCCCTCATCACCTTCAGTTAAGTCACCTTCTTTGCTCCCCTAAGGTTTCTCCTTCTTCATCTGGAGTCCCTCTTATGTGGTGGCTAGGAATTGATACTGGATTCCCTTCATCCAGGGGCCTCATCTTTGACATCTGTCTGGACCATTTGCTTCATGGAAGCGACTGAGCAGATCCTAATCACACCCTGAAGTCAGGGAGCCCAGTCGTTTCCTAAAGTAAAGGTTCTGGGAAAGTGGCGAGAGCACTGAACAAGGAGGGCCTCGTGTTCTGGGAAATCAAAAGGCTTCACAGAAGAGGTGACATTTCATTTGGATCTCAAAGAAGTGCCGGTGTGCTCCAGAAGGAGCAGCAGGAGGAGGAAGAGAGTGCTCAGGTCAACATTCCATCAAAACCCAGAGGCAGCTGGATGTGGTGCACACCTACAATCTCAGTACTTGGGAGGCTAAGACAGGAGGATCACAGGTTTGAGGCCAGCCTCAGCAATGTAGCAAGATTCTCAGCAACCTAGTGAGATCCTGTTTCAAAACAAAATATAAAAAGACCTAGGGGGGTGTAGCTAGGGTAGAATGCCCCTGTGTTCAATCCTCAGTACCACAAAACCAAACCAAAACAAAACAAACAAAAACCCCCAGAGACATGAAAGTTGAGTTTCCTGTGCCCCCAAGATTAGCCTGTGCTTCAAACACACAGCCTTGCCCTGGAGCTGCGGCTGGGGAGGCTGGTTACTGGGTCACAGTATCAGCAGTATCAGCAAACATTATCACGCACCTAGTGCACGCCTGGCACCCTAGGTGCGTTACACACATTAACTACTTTAATCTCCGTCAATTCATCTATCTATTTCCACTTTCACGCAAGAAAACCGATGCCCGAAGATGCCAGACAGCTTTCTAAAGCTCACGTGACGGAAGGTGGCAAGCTCTGATCTCCCTCTCCTGCAGGAGTTGGGCACACTTTGGTGCTCTTGCTTACTTGGTATCTCCCCTGAGAGAAGCGCACTGCACACAGATGTATTATATGATAAACCCAGAATGAGCCACTAATTTGGAAGTCATTGTTCAGTTGGGAATGGGAGGAGAGGGAAGAAGAAATTGCATGCGATGACAAGATGGAAAATTAGAGCTGGCTAAAATTAAGTGATATTACTCACACGTTGCAGACCTACTCCCACACCTGTTTTCCTTCCCTTGTTCTCTCTCCCCTCTGGTGTGGAGCAGGCTGGTCACAGGTTGCTGGTGACAGAGGCTGAGAGAATGCCAGGGCCCGGGTGGGCTCCCCTGTGGGCCCTGAGCTGGGAATCCTTGCCTTCTTTTTTGTCTTTTTCTGCAGTCCCCCTCACCCGTGGGAGGCACTGGAGATCAGGAAGTCTGAGTGCAGGGCTGGAGGGTGCTGAGCAGGGATGGCAGGGGGATCGGAGGGGAGGGAATGAGAGGAGGGAGGAGCCAGGTAGACGGCTGATTCTCTCTTGGCCTCTGGAGACCCTCCTACAGAGGGTAGTTTTCCTTCTGGTTCAACAACTGCAGTCCTTGGGGAATGTCTGGTGCTGGATCCTGTCAATCCATCTCATACTCTGCCCAGCCTGGGAGGTGCTCAGTGACTGCAGGAGTCAACCGAGTGGGCATGCTCAGCAGAGGGGGTGTGTGGCCATTGTAGTTGGGGTGAAGCTCTAGAAGAGGGAGACCTTGGGTAGGGTGGGTGCTGCTGGCTTCTAGACTGGTAGATCTCTGTTCAGATTGCAGTTTCTGCCACTCTGCAGCTCTGTGACCTGGGCAAGTTACTGAACCTCTCTGGACCTCATCTTTCATTAAGGCTGTTGTGAGGTTTACAGGACATAATTATACAGAATACCTTGCACATGCAAGTTCCTTTCTGTCTTTCTACTAGATTTTTGCTTCCTGTGTGCCTCTGAGCAGATCATGCCCCTTCTCCAAACCTTCAATTTCTTGGCCTGTAAAATGGGGAAAATGAAAAACTGCCTCTTGTGCCTACCCTAACAAGGTCCGCATGAGGGAGAAGTGACTCACAGGTACTTGAAAAATCTATTAAAAAAACTGTAAAGAGCTGAACTAACAGGATGTGAATATGGAGTATCTCTTCGCTTACTTAGTTTTTAAATTTCTTTCATCAGAGTTTTATAACTTTTCTTATATATCTCTTTTGCATATTTTGTTAGATTCATACCTAAGTATTTAATTTTGGGGGGTGCTAATGTGAAGGGCAATATGTTTTTATTTCAAATTCCATTTGTTAATGGATTGTATGCAGAAAGTGATTAATTTTTATATATTAACCATATTTCCAACAACCTTGGCTATAATTGCTTATTTTTTTTTTTGGTTATTCTGTATTGTCAGTTCTTTCAGATTTACTATATAGATGATCATGTCCTCTATGAACAAAGATAGTTTTATTTCTTACTTACCAATCTTATACCTTTTATTTCATTTTCTTGCCTTATTCCATCAGCTAGAATTTCAAGTATGATGTTGAAAAAGAGGTATGATGAGAGTGGACAGCCTTACCTTATCCCTAATGTTAGTGGGAAAACTAGTTTCTCACTGTAGAATTTTTGTAGATATTTTTAATCAAGTTGAGGAAGTTCTCTATTACTAGTTTGCTGAGAGTTTAATACAAAAAAGAGTGGGTTTTGGATTTGTTCAACTGCTTTTTATGCATCCACTGACATGATAATGTGATTTTTCTTCTTTAGCTATTGATGTGATGAATCTCATTTCACTCCACAAAAATTTAATTGAGCGCCTGTTGCAAATAAGACAGAGGAAAGTCCTCATGGGCTTCCAAGCTTGTGGGGAAGACAGACAATAGGCAAGTGAACTGAGTGACTTCAGAATGTGCTATCACCCTGGGGACAGAGGGAGGCTGAGGCAGGAGGCCTGGAAACCTCCTCTAGGTTGGGTGGTCAGGGGAGGCTTCCCTGGGAAAGTGACGTCTGAGTTTTGGAGAGTGATGTGAAGGTCTGGGGGAAGATTCTCCAGGCCCTGGCCTGGTTATATTGTCTCACGTTATCTTCACCACAGCCTCAGGAGTGACTGTCACCTTTTTACAGATGAGGACATTGAGGCTGAGAAGTGATGGCTTGAGGAGGTGTAGAAACAATTGAACCCAGAACATTAGACACGAAGTGTCTTTGTGAAGAAAATGAAGGCAAAAGCTCAGCATTTTATTTTCATGGAAATAAAAGAATAAAGCCTGGAGTGGTATCTGTAATCCCAGTACTTGGAAGGCTGAGACAGGAGGATCTCAGGTTTGAGGCCAGCATGTGATAACTTAAAGAGACCCTGTTTCAATAAAAAATAAAAATAGAGCTGGGGGCATAGCTCAGAGGAAGAACTCACGGGGGTGGGGGAGAGGAGAGAGAATGAGAGAGAGAGAGAGAGAGTGTGTGTGTGTGTGTGTGTGTGTGTGAGAGAGAGAGAGAGAGAGAGAGAGTGTGTGTGTGTGTGTGTGTGTGAGAGAGAGAGAGAGAGAGAGAGAGAGAGTGTGTGTGTGTGTGTGTGTGTGTGTGAGAGAGAGAGAGAGAGAGAGAGAGAGTGTGTGTGTGTGTGTGTGTGTGTGTGTGAGAGAGAGAGAGAGAGAGAGAGAGAGAGAGAGAGAGAGAGAGAGAGAGAGAGAGAGAGAGAAAAGAAATGGGCAGCTTTGGGGAAATAATACAGTCCTACATGCAATTGTCCTAAGTTGGTCCCCAGGCATGTTCCCCGTCCACATCTCTGCCTCTTGGTCCGTGTTTCCTTACAGAAGGAGTCCTTGTTTCTCTATGTCTGTCCACATCCTTCCACCTCTCCACCTCTCAGGCTCAGGAAACCTTCTAGAAGGACTCCAGGTCCTGGCAATTCCACGAAATGCCCACCAGAGAGGGAAGGAGTTTCATTCAGGGTCACCCCGCAGCCAAGGGGTGTCAGAGCCAGGAGGCTGACCCGCAGGGAGGGGCTCCTTCTCCTTGCTTCCTGCTGTCCGCTGGCCGGCGCCCCAGCTGCAGGGCCTCCCATGGCAGCTGTGCAGGCCTTCTGCGGCTTCCCTTCCGCCCCCTCCCTCTCCACGCTCCTCAGATTTCCTTCTAGGAGGAAAGAGCGGTTTTTTTTTCTTTTCCTTTTCTCACAAAGACTCTGTTCTTGTGGCCATAGATTACTCCCGACACCTAATTACTGTATATCATCGTGCCATAAAATGATGATTGGAGGTGTCACTGTCCCAAATTTGCGCTCATAAAATACGTGTTCTTTTTGTTTTCCTCCTCTGCATTTGTCTGGGAGAAAAGACAGGCAAATTTATTCCAACTTTTCAGAGGAACTTTAAAACACAGGAACAGAAGAGTTTTAGAGGTGGGTGGTTTTAAAAATACCCTGCAGAGGGAGGAAGCCTCCGCCGGGCTGATTCCATGTGGCCCAGGAGAAAACCCAGGCCTTGGTGGAGACACTGGCTCCCTCCTGCTTTGCTCTGCCTCTGCCCCCTCCCTCCTCCACCGCTGCTCCTCCTGGCCCCTCGCCCTCCCTGTCAGCCTCTCTGAGGCGAGTGTTGGAAAGCTTGGCCTCAAATCTTGCCTCTGGGCTGGTAGGCCCTATGACCTTGAGTAAGTCACGCCACCTCTGGAGTGTTGGTTTCATCACGTAAAATGGGGACAAATTATACTACACATGTATGCTACAAGGATTAAAAACAAAACCATAGCGTTAAAGCATCTCCCAGCACAGAAGAGGGGCTCAGGGGATGTCTACTTCCTTCCTGCCTGGCACAAGTTCCTCTGCCTGTACTTTAGTTTCTTCTTTCCTCTTCCTTTCCTTTACACACACTCTCTCTGTACTGGGGATAGAACCTAGGGGCATTCTGTCTCTGAACTACACCTTAACCCTGTTTTTTTTTTTTTTTAACTTATTGTTTTGAAACAGGGTCTCACTAGGTTGCTGAGAGTCTTGCTACATTGCTGAGGCTGTCCTCCAACTTGTGATCCTTCTGTCTCAGCCTCAGCTTCCCAAGTACTGGGATTACAGACATGCACCATCACACCTGGCTCTCCTGCCTGTACTTTCTAAGAGGTCTTGAAATCCTAGAGTTGCTCCTTACCTGATTAGCACCCCTTTGTCCTACAACCTCAGGCAGCAGCCAGGATCAGAAAGCAATCTGATCAGACTGGTAGGCATTAGGGGAGAGTGACTGGGATCTATTTGGCCCTGCGCCAGGCATCCACCCGCACATTTTCAAAGAGCAATCCCATCAGCCACTAGGAGGGTGGTGAAGTCAGACTGCTGTACCGCTCTCCCGCCTCAAGAAAACCTTCCGCCAGCCCCTCTAGCCCTTTGTGCACCTCTCATGGGGACCAGGCCTCTGAAATTTCTACCTCCTGAGATGATTCATTAGAGTCCAGCTCTCTGAGGCCTTGTGATGGGCCTCCGGCCTCAAAGGACAAATACTCTCTCTGGGTTTTGGGAGTGGTTCTTTAAAATAGGATACCTTGAGAATCCAAACCAATTTGCAGATGATCATTGCCTGGGAAGGGGACCTTGAGGACTTCTGGGTGGGCGTGGCATGAGTGGTTGCCACCGGGGAGGAGGGGGGCCCTTATCCCCACTGGCCTCTGCCTGCGAGCACCTCAGCTCTCCAGGCTGCACCTGGAAGCACCTTCTGTCCACCCTCAGGTTCTCCACAGTGGCCTGACATATTTGTATAGATCTACGACACCCTGGGATCCTGACTCTAGTAGCACTGTGCAAGTTTCTCAGGCTTGTTCTATGGCTGTCTGCCTTCTAGGCAGCAGCACCAGCAGGGCAGCGGCTGGGTCAGCCTGCTCTCTGCGGAATCCAAGGTGCAGAGGGGGCGCCTGGCTGCAGGTGCTCAGTGAACAATCACAGTGACCTTCACCTAGTGCTTGCTGGGAGCCACACTGCATTCTATGCATATCAGCTCAAAACATCCCCAGAGCGACCCTAAAATGTGGGCGTTGATATCATACCAGCCAGTATGGCAAATAAAAGCAGTGATTCTGGAGCCAGCTTATTTGGATCTTTGTCCTAGGTTGACGTATGTCCTGTATGACCCCCATTAAATTACTTAAGCCTCCTTTCCTCATTGTTATGTGGGAACAATTATACCTACATCATAGACTTAAATGACTTCACATACAGAAAGCATCTGTGCATTAGACATTACCCCCATCTTATGGTGGAAAAAATTTGAGCTAGAATTTTAATAACCTGCAGAAAGTGACACAATCGGGAGGGACAGAGCAGGGACTCTCACCCGGGCAGTGGGCTCTAGAGTGCATACTCTTAACCTTGACACTGCGCTGCTCTGAGGGTGAGTTTGAAGACCTAGTTTCTTGAGGAAGCACCGCAGAGGTTTCTTGTCCTCTGAAACTTGCAGATGAGCTGGGCGGTTAAGGCAGAGCCCGCTTCTGGTGTGAGCTCAGGGCGTGTCACCGGGCGGTGGTGCAGCCGGTCCCCCGCGCCGCGACCCCTCCTTCCACCGGCAGGGGTCAGCCGCGGCCGCTGTTGGTGGCTCTGGTGAGCTGCTGCGAAGCGCGGGACGCAGCCACCACCTCGGTGCGGGAAGGACCCTTGGAGGTCACGCGCGCCCACGGTCTGGACCGGAGCCCCAGAGCCCAGAAGGTCCAGGGTATTCCAGGGGTCTGTGCCACAACTCCCTCCCTTGACTGTTCCTCAAAGCCCAGCAGGCCATTCGAGGGGTCTAGGAAGCAGGAGGTTTGGGGCCAGGGAAGGTGCTACAGGAGGTGCGGGTCCCAAGACGGTGCATCACTGCCACTCAGGGTCAGCCTCAGCACCCGTGCAAAGAGGGGACTCGGGCAGCCAACACGTCCCGTGATGGAGGGGACGGTACCTCTCTTCTCAGACTGCCCCCGCCACAGGCAGGCCAGAATCGGCCGGGGTGGAGGCCATCCTGCAGAGCCGCGCGTGGCGGGGTCGGGTCCCTTCCCCCAGAGCTCGGCGCGGGGCCGGCTGGAGGGGCGCGCCCGGCAGGGGGCGCTGTGGCACCGCGCGCCGCTTCCCCGCGTGTCCTCCCAAGGACAGTGTGGACACGGCGGGCGCGCCGCGATGGCGGGCTGCGGTCCGGCCGCGCCCACACTACCATTGCGGCGCCGAGGTCGGCGACAGGGCGCGGGGCGTCGAGGGACCAGGGCGAGTGGTTCCGCGCCCCCGCTGGCCAGCAACCGGTTTCGGCTCTCCATGTGGGGATCGGTGTGGGTGACGGCGTGGGGGTGGGGTCTCCCCAACTAGTGACCTTGGGAGGTCACTGTCCCTTCTGGGCCTCTGTTTCCTGTCTCTGCAATGGAGGGGTTTCCAAGAAGCCGATGAGATAGATAGTTTGCCTGTGAAAATGCTTGAGAAAACCTGAAGCCCAGGTGGAATGCAAATGGGAAGGCGACCCCCTACCTCACCCAATCCACGCTCTGGTGGCAACCATTTTAGCTGTTTCTACCTGTATTATCTGGGTCTTACCTACATAGTTCAAAATATTATGCTGATACTGCTGTTTCTTAATTTACCAGCGTTAGACACTATCTGTTGTTTTCCTGTTGAAATAAATAAGGGATTAGCTGTCTTCCAGCCGCACCCCGTGCCCAGTGGATCTGGAGCGCTATTTTTAGGTAACCCAGTGATCAGCATTCCTAGCCAGAAAATGTAGCTCTTCGGTTCCCCCAAAGCTCTATCAGACCTGCGTCCACGTATCACCCCACATCTCCACAAAAGCTCTGTCTTGTTCTCTATTCTGTCTTGAGCTCCTTTTTCCCTGGGGGCCTCGCCTGCCCACCCTTTGTGGCCCGGCTGTGTGCAGGGCCCCCTTCCCTTCTCCCAGACTTTCTCCCCACCTCCCTGTTTCTTGGTCCTCTGTCTCTGTTGGTTGGTTTATTCCTTCTTTTGGACACTTCATTTGCTTCCTGACAAAATGGGTCGGAGTGGAGACTTGTCGCCTGTGCATTTATCTGTATTCTCCCTGGGCATTTGGCGGATAATTTGGTTCAGCAGGGATTCTGGGTCAGAAATCCTCCCTCGAAGGCTGGACGGGGCTCCACTGTCTTCTGCACTAGAGCCAAGCTTGAGAGGCTTCTTGCCTTCTGAGTCCTGTTCCTTTGCATGTACAACTTATTTTTCTCTGAATGTTCCTGAGGATCTTCTCTTTGTCTTTGGCATTCTGGAATTTCATAACACATGTGCCATGCTGGTGGCTTCTGTCATTCATTGTGCCAGGTGTTAGGTGTTCCTTTTCAGTATGGATACGAATGTCCTTTAGTTCTGTGAAGCTTCATTTTTTCTTCAATAACCTCCTCTCTACCTGCTTTCTGAAACTCCTATGTGTTGAACCCTGCACCTCCAGGATTGATCTCCATTCTTTTTTTTTTTTTTTTGCTGTACTGGGGATTGAACTCAGGGGCATTCTACCTCCGAGCTATACCCCCAGCCCTATTTTTTATTCTTTATTTTGAAACAGGGTCTCACTAAGTTGCGGAGGGCCTCACTAGGTAGCTGAGGCTGGCTGCGAACCCGGATCCTCCGGTCTCAGCCTCCCAAATGCTGGGATTACAAGCGTGCGCCACCACGCCCGGCTTCCATTCTTTTTTGTTATTTCTGTTTTTTCCTTCTCCTTGTCTTTCTCTTCGACTCTCTGGATCATTTATGTGAATTTATGTCTCAGCCCTTTTACTTAATTTTTTATTCAGCTATCATATTTTTAATTTCTGAGAATTCTTGCTTATTATCTGTTCTTCCCCTCTCTTTACAATGTAGAAACAGTTTCTTGATCTCTCTGAGGATATTAATTATTAATTAGCGATTTTCCCCCTCTCTGTGCCTTGAATTATCTCTGTCCCTTCCAGTTTCCTGGTTTTGTGTATTTGATTCATTGTGATCTCTATGGCTCTGTGTCCTTCCTCCTATTAGAGGCTTCTCTGATCTTTAGTGGTCCTTGACTTTTGTCCATAGTTGAAGATAAGGGTCTAAGAAGTTGACTGACACTGGATGTTCTCTGAAGGCAGGTATAGTTGATTTTCTTTTGGTTGAGGAGACATATAAGTATCAACTAAGGTTTTTTTTTTTTTTTTTTTTTTTTTTTTTTTTTTTTTTTTTTTTTTTTTT
>PVLC010001204.1:75616-87331 GCA_004027655.1 Graphiurus murinus | reverse complement strand
GGGATTCCAGCTGTGCACGCTGCACCCAGCTTAGGGAAGTTCTTTTCCCTGGGACTGCTGCACTTCTGCAGTAAGGCAGGATGGAGATGATTAAGGGGACAGATTTTGGAGCCAGACTCCCTGGGTTTGAATCCCTCTGTGCCTCAGTTTCCTACCTGTGAACTAGATCTGATATGAATACTAGATAGGTTGTCGAGTTTACACAGATGCATCCCCATTTGTGAGGAAGTTATGTCCCAAAAACCCATCATAAATTGAAAATATTGTAAATAAAAGTGCATTTAATATTTTAAATAAAAATTCATTCAATATACCTAACCTACAAAATATCACAACTTTGCCTCGCAGTGTGCAGTAGGTGTTGGTTATTTACCCTATAATTGCATGGTTGACTGGGAGCTGTAGCTTGTCCCACTGCCCAGCATCAAAAAAAGAGTATGGAGCCAGGCATGGTGGTGCACGCCTGTAATTCTATCAACTTGGGAGGAGGATCAAAAATTTGAGGCCAGCCTGGGCAACTCAGTGACACCTGTCTTGAATTAAAAAATAATTTGTAGCCAGTCGTGGTGGCACACACCTGTTATTCCAGCTTAGGAGGCTGAGGTCGGATGCGGCTCACAGGTTTGAGGCCAGCATCAGTGACTTAGTGTAGCCCACAGGTAGAATGCCCCTGGGTTCAATCCCCAGTACTGGGGTTGGGGTAGGGGAATAGAGAACAATACTGCATGTTGCTGTTCTGGGTAAAGACACAATTCAAAATCTAAAATATGATTTTATCATGTGAGTATCCCTTTTGTATCCTTATAATGTTGACAAACCCTCAGTGGGACTATTATAAGTTGAGGACCATCTTTGAATGTGCAGCTCTTCCCTGGCATACAGGGATGGGTCAGAGCTCACTGCCTCCTTCTTTACAAAGGGGAAAGAGGGCAGGTGTGGGGCCTGACTGTTCCCTGGGCAGATTCCCAGTTAATCCAGCGGTTTCAGCTCTTTTGGCCTCTGAGTCCACTCCTGCTTCTGGTCTCTGCAAGGTCCTTGCCTTTCTTCTCACCTTTCTACAGGTGGAAACCCGGGCAAAGTTGGTTAATCAAAGAAAAAAAAAGTTAAGAGTGAATAATCATTAAAAAACAAAACAAACATCTCAAACATTTTATTTTCATCTAAAAACTACAGATACCTCTCCCCTTTTCTGGGATATGTTCATGTTAACTGAAATCTTATAAAATCTTCCTCCCACAAATCGCAGTGCATATGACATTGTCAACCATTTCCAGATTCAACTTCTTTATAGTGAAGCTACAAGTTAAAGGTACTTATGGGATAATCTAAATGCAGATTCTAGATTTGTGTGGTTTCCTCCCAGACTGTTACAATTGCTTTTCTGTAACTCATTTGACCTTTTTTTTTTTTTTCAGGGGGGGGAGCACTGGGGATTGAACCCAAGGGCATTCTACCTCTGAACTATACCCCCAGCCCTTTATTTTTTATTTAGACACAGAGCGTCTCTCAGTTGCTGAGGCTGGTCTCAAACCTGTAATTCTCTTGTTTCAGCCTCCCAAGAACTGAGATTACAGGAGTGTACTACCATACCCGGTTGATTTTCTTTTTTTTAAATCTAACTTTATTGAATCTTTCAAGACATCCAACTTAGTTTTCATAAAAACATCTCCCTTTTCACAATCATATTTTATTGGCTTATTAATATTAAATTGAATCACATAATTACAAAAACAAGAACAACTGGCCTAAGGTTTGGGAATAAGCAATTGTTTCTGGGAAGGCAGATGGAGTAACTGGAGGAGATGCATGTGGGCATTCCGAGGCACAGCCTGCCTCGCCAGGTTTTGGACCCATAAAGTGTGTAGAGAGGACATGTGTGGCTGTCCTGACAGTGCCCAGTCGGTGGGTCACAAAAGCCGAGGTGGTGATGTGGCTTCTACCACTCTGTAAAGTCAGCGCCGCTCACCCCACACCCCTCTTCCACCTTACAGCAATTTGTTCAACTATCGCATCTGTCGGTGACTCTCCCTTTCCTCTGTTCCTCTGGGTCCATGGCTTTTCTTTTCCTTGTTGTCAACTTAAGGGGAGAAAAAAAGCAAAGAGGAGAAGAAAAGCATTAACGTTTAGGCTGCCATTTTTATCCAGATAATTCTCTCTTATTTAAGATTCCCAACATCCAGTAAGTGGCAGAACCTATTATCTCTGCAAATGTCACATGGCTCTAAGTGACAGACGCAAGTTCTGGATTCAGGTCCATCTGAGGCTGTAGTGGGTCCTGGGGTGCCCGTCCAGGTGCCCTCCCCAGCTGCTGGTGCCTTGCTGCATGCTGCCCTCAGCTGCAGTAACTGCCTCGCGGTGGCATCTGCCTCCTTGCAGCAGGTGGCTGTGGCCAGTGATTGCCAGCCCTCATCCCACAATTTGAGGCAATTCTGAAGGGCCAGCCCAGCTCCGAATTTCTCAAGGGATCAGCTGAGGTGTTGGTTGCAATTCTTTGTGGGTGCCCTCGTCCCTCTGCCCAGCTGCAAGTGTAACTCCGTAGAGCATTTTCCAGTGAACTGTACAAACCAACTCTTTGTTCCCAAGATCACTGAGGCCATGGCCCCTGCTCTATTTGATACCTCTTCAGGTAGTGGAGATCTTGAGTTCCCAGGCTGTCTTGGGGCAGGATTTGTCAGCAAGGAAAGGAAAACTGGTCTGGGGGTGGTGGTTGAAGAACTCAGGACCCACCTAGGCATGATATCAAGGGTTAGGAATGGCATGCTCCCAGGTGAGACTGGAGGGCAAGGGGGTGCAGGGTGTGTGTGGGTGGTGGGTGATGAGGCTGAGCAGACAGATGTGATACATGTTGAGGTCCAGGTGAGATTTGCCACTAGTGGGGTCATCAGAGGGTTTTAAAGGAGTGACATGTCAGACCTGTGAGTGAGCGGGATGTACCTGACTTCAAGCTGGACTGAAGGGGGTCAGGTGGGAGGGAGGGCCATGAGGAGGCTGCTACAATGGTCCATGAGAGAGGGGAGGAGGCTTGGGCAGGGCAGCGAGGATGCAGAGGTGGTTTGCAGTGACCGACTGCTCACCGCCCAGCACCCTGGTATAGACCATGGTCTTTTTCCTGTGCTTTCTAAAGGGTCACATATTTAACTCACTTAGTATGCTTATTGTCTGTTTCCTTCTATTGCAATCCAAGCTCTGCAAGGGGATAGCTTTTGTGTGCTTTGCTCATTGATGTGTGCCTGGCCCATGGCTGGTGCTCAGTAAGTGATTGGACAGTTGAATAGATGGATAATGGATGGATGGATAATAGTTGGATAGATGGATGCTTCTTTAAGAGTTATGGGAGACTGGGGCTAGGCATCAGGGTTGATCCCGTAGCTTCTGCCTGGATGTCTGGATGAATGGTGGAGCTACTGGAAAAAGGTTTGGGGAGTAGATTTTGCATAAGCCAAGGGGTATGAGCAGGAGGTGGAAGAAGTCCTAAATACTGACGTCTAGCAGCTTTTAGTCCCCATAGCCTTGAGCTGGTTGGTGCTGCTAGGAGCTATGGATTTTCCCACAAGGTGATCAGAGGACTTGGGATGAAAAAGGGTTCCTGTTTTTTTTTTTTTTTTTTGCAGTACTGGGAATTGAATCCAGGGGCATTCTACCTCTGAGCTGTATGCTCATCCCTATTTTATTTCTATTTTCAAACAGGGTCCAGCTACATTACTGAGGCTGGCCTCAAACCTGCAATCCTCCTGTCTCAGCCTCCCAAGTATTGAGATTATAGGTGTGTGCCACCACATTGGGCAGGTTCCTGGTTTTAAAATGCAACTTATCTGCTGCCTCCCTGCCCATTTACCTCTGAGAACCCTGAGCCTTGAGCTCTGCTGGAGGCTTCCTGGGCACCAGGCAAGGAGACCATCAATGGCGCCTCACTCAGACCAGGAGTGAGTAGGTGCCAAGGTGATATCTAATGTTTGGTGATGATGTGGTGGGATTGCACTGCTTAGGAGGCATTGGGCTTAAATTTTGTAAATGATAAATAACAGCTGTCCAGGAATAATGCTTGAAAAGTGCTCAGTAGCTTAAAAAACACATTTAAAAATTAGCAGTTTAAAGCCGGGCATGGTGGCACACGCTTGTAATCCCAGCATTCGGGAGGCTGAGACCGGAGGATCCGGGTTCGTGGCCAGCCTCAGCTACTTAGTGAGGCACTCTGCAACTTATGAGACCTGGTTTCAAAATAAAGCATAAAAAATAGGGCTGGGGGTGTAGCTCGGAGTTAGAATGCCCCTGAGTTCAATCCCCAGTACCGCAAAAAAAAAAAAAAAATTAGCAGTTTAAAAATCATGTTGTAGTCAGGCATGGTAGTGCACACTTGTAATCCCAGTTACTTGGGAGGCTGAGATAGGAGGATCACAGGTTTGAGGCCAGTCTCAGTAATATAGCAAGTCCCTGTTTCAAAATTAAAAATGAAATAGGGCTGGGGGCGTAGCTTAGAGGTAGAATGCCCCTGAGTTCCATCCCCAGTAACACACACACACACACACACACACACACACACACACACACACACAATCATGTTGCTGTGTGACATACTCATGGCTGCTGACCCCTCTTTCAGTTGAGGAATCGAAGGCTCAGAGAGATGAGCAGCTTACCGGGATCCCTGGCTCAGCCCCAGGTTCTTCTGTCTCCATTTCCCGCTTTCCCAAGTGGCTCTACCAGGTGTAAGTGCTGTGTATGGTGGGCCACTTCAGCCACTAGCCTCAGTTTCTGTCAATGAGGTGAAGTTGCTAGTCTGAGAAGCACTTCTGGCTACCCAGCCAGGGTCTCATTTCTTCTCCGATGGTTTCCAAGATGCTGAATGCTACATCACATTAGAGTCCCTATAGGACTGGGGAACTGTTTGTCACAGGCTTGTGGACAGAAAACATAAGGGAGAGACAGACAACAATTTTCCTGGCTAGAAGTGTAAAGGATGGGATCGCCATGGCAGCGCTGCAATTGTTTGCTTATGTAGGTTTGATGTTTTTCTTCAATGTCTCAAAGCTGACTTTCCTGAGATTCTCTGACTTCCTGCTTGCAGGTTTTATTTTATTTTATTTTTAAAAATTTATTTATTTTTAATTGGTGCATTGTAATCATACATCTTTGTTAGGTACAAACTGGTAAAGGCATACATGCACACATTTCTCATTTAACCCTTCCCCAGTTCCTACCCCACTCCCTCCTCCTCCCTCCTTCTCAAGTTCAGTTTAGTGATTGATTTTGATGTGTTCCTGAAGGTACATCATGCTCATTAGGGTGTCCCCCCTTCCTCCATCACCTTCCGTTAAGTCAAGTTCTTTGCTCACCTAAGGTTTCTCCTTCTTCATCTGGAATCCCTCTTTTGTCCCATTTTCTCCCCAGCTTCCACATATGAGGGAGAGCATATGATTTTTTACTTTTTGTGACTGACTAATCTCACTTAACATAATGTTTTCCAGTTGCATCCATTTCCCTGCAGATAACATGATTTTGCTTTTCTTTATGGCTGAGTAAAATTCCATTGCGTATATATCCCATAGTTTTGTAATCCATTCATCTGTTGATGAACATCTTGGCTGGTTCCATAGTTTGGCAATTGCAAATTGTGCATCAGTCTGATGGTTTGGTTTCCATTCTTTTGGGTAGATACCCAGAAGTGGTATTGCTGGGTCATATGGTAGGTTCATTCCCATTCATCTGAGGATCCTCCATATTGTTTTCCAAAGTGGTTGCACTAATTTGCAATCCCACCAGCAATGTATTAGGGTTCCAACTTCTCCACACCCTCGCCAGCATTTGCTGTTTTTTGTGTTCTTGGCGATTGCCATCCTGATTTGGGTTAGGTGAAATCTCAAGGTAGTTTTGATTTGCATCTCTCTGATTGCTAATGATGTGGAACATTTCCTCATACATTTTGGCCATTTGTATTTCTTCTTTTGTGAAGTGTCTATTTAGATCCTTTGCCCATTTTTTGATTGGGTTATTTGTTTTCTTAGCTGTGAGTTTTTTGAGTTCTCTGTATATCCTAGATATTAGTCTTCTATCAGAAGAGTAGCTGGCAAAAATTTTCTCCCACTCTGTGGGTTTTCTGTTGAGGTTCTTGATAGTTTCCTTTGCTGCACAGAAGCTCTTCAGTTTAATGCAATTCATATGTTGATCTTCCTTTGAGTTGCTTGTGCTTTTGGGGTCTTGTTGAGAAAGTTTTTTTACCTGTGCCTATGTGTTGAAGTGTTGGGCCTATGCCCTCTTCAAGTAGCTGCAAGATCTCTGGCCTAACTTCCAGGTCTTTGATCCACCTTGAGTTGCCTCTTGTGCAGGGTGAGAAAGTGGGGTTTATTTCCATTTTCCTGCATATAGTTAACCAGTTTTGCCAACACCATTTGTTAAAGGGACTATTTTTTTTTCCAGTGTATGTTTTTGGCTCCTTTGTCAAAAATCAGTTGACTGTAAGCACGTGGGTCTGTTTCTGAATATTCTATTCTGCTCCATTGGTCTATGTGTCTGTTTTTGTGCCAATACCATGCTGTTTTTATTACTGTGGCTTTGTAGTAGAGTTTGAAGTCAGGTATTGTGATACCTCCTGCATGGTTCTTGTTGCTAAGAACTACTTTGGTTATCCTGGGCTTTTTGTTGTTCCAAATGAATTTAAGGACTGATTTTTCTATGTCTGTGAGGAGTGACCTGGGTAATTTCATGGGTATTGCATTGAATCTGTAGATCATTTTTGGGAGGATGGCCATTTTGATGATACTTATTCTGCCTATCCAAGAGCATGGTAGATCTTTCCATCTGCTAAGGTCTTCATCAATTTCTTTTTTCAACTTTTTATAGTTTTCCTTATAGAGGTCTTTTACTTCTTTGGTCAGGTTTATTTCTAAGTATTTTATTTTTGGGGGGTGCTATTGTGAGTGGAATTGTCTTCTGGATTTCTTTTTCAGTGGATTTATGGTTGGCATACAGGAAAGCTTCTGATTTTTGAAGATTGATTTTGTATCCAGACACTTTGCTGAATTTGTTGATCAGTTCTATAAGTTTTTTGCCTGACTTTGTTGAGTCTTCTAAGTATAGTATCATGTCATCTGCAAAAAGGGATAGTTTTTGTTCTTCTTTCCCTATTTTTTACCCCTTTGATTTCCTTCTCTTGCCTTATTGCTCTGGCTAGAGTCTCAAGTACTATGTTGAACAGAAGAGGTGATAATGGACATCCTTGTCTTGTTCCTGTTTTTAGTGGGAACTCTTGCAGTTTTTCTCCATTTAATATGATATTGGCTGTAGGCCTATTGTATATTGCCTCTATGATTTTGAGGTATGTTCCTTCTATTCCGATTCTCTGGTGTGCTTTTAGCATGAATGGGTGTTGGATCTTGTCAAATGCTTTTTCAGCATCAATTGAAATGATCATGTGATTTTTGTCTTTGATTCTGTTTATGTGGTGAATTACATGGATTGTTTTTCATATGTTGAACCATCCTTGCATCCCTGGGATGAACCCGACTTGGTCATGGTGTATAATTTTCTTGATGTGGTTTTGAATGCGCATTGCTAGTATCTTGTTTAGCAGTTTTGCATCTAAGTTCATCAATGATATAGGCCTATAGTTTTCTTTTCTTGAGCTGTCTTTATTTGACTTTGGCATTAATGTGATGTTGGCTTCATAGAATGTATTTGGGAGGGTCCCGTTTCTTTCTATTTCATGGAATAGTTTGAAGAGTATTGAGATTAGCTCTTCTATAAAGAGCTATAAAATTTATTTATAAAAAAATTACAAAATTCACTTGGAAAACCACCTGGCCCTGGGCTTTTGTTTGATGGTAAACTCTTTATTGCTGTTTTATTTCATCAATTGTTATTGGTCAATTTAAGTTTTCTATATCTTCTTGACTCAATTTAGGAAGGTTATATGTATCTAGAAATTTGTCAATTTCTTCTAGATTTTCCATTTTGTTGGAGAATAGTTTTTCAAAATAGTTTCTGATGATCCTCTGTATTTCCACACTGTCGGTGGTAATATCGCCTTTTTCATCTCTTATTTTGGTAATTTGGGTTGATTCTCTCTTTCTTTTGGTTAGATTGGCCAATGGTTTATCTATCTTGTTTATTTTTTTCGAGAAACCAGCTTTTGGTTTTGTTGATTTTCTGTATTGTTTTTTTATTCTCTATTTCATTAATTTCTGCTCTGATTTTCATAATTTCCTGTCTTCTACTGGCTTTGGGGTTAGACTGTTCCTGTTTTTCCAGGGCTTTGAGCTGTGTCATTAGGTTATTTATTTGGTGATTTTCCGTTTTTCTTATGTGGGCACTCAGTGCTATAAATTTTCCTCTGAGTACTGCCTTCAAGGTGTCCCAGAGGTTTTGATATGTTGTGTCTCTGTTTTCATTGGTTTCTAGGAATTTTTAAATTTCTCCCCTTACTTCTTCTATGACCCATTCCTCGTTCAGCAGTGTGATGTTCAGTCTCCATGTGTTTACATGGTTACTCTGGGTCTTCTTAGAGTTGATTTCTAGTTTTACTCCATTGTCGTCTGAAAAGATGCAGGGAATTATGCTACATTTTTTAAATTTGCCAGTGCTCTCTTTGTGGCCCAGAATGTGGTCTATTTTGGAGAAGGTTCCATGGGCTGCTGAGAAAAATACGAATTCAGCTGCAGTTGGGTGAAATATTCTGTATGTGTCTAACAGGTCCATTTGGTTTATGGTATTATTTAGGCCTGAAGCATCTTTGCTGACCTTTTGTTTAGAAGATTGGTCTAGTGATATGAGAGGAGTATTGAAGTCTCCTAGTATTAGTGTATTGGGATCTATGTGTGACTTTATATCATGCAGAGTTTGTTTTATGAAAGTGGCTGCACCTACGTTTGGGGCATAGATGTTGATAATTGTTATTTCCTCTTGCTGGATTGTTCCTTTTACTAGTAAAAAATGACCTGCTTTGTCTCTTTTGATAAGCTTAGGCTTGAAATCTAATTTATCCGATATCATAGTTGCTGCTCCTGCTTGTCTTCAAGTTCTTGTCTGCTTGGCATGGATTACTTTATTCCAGCTTTTTACCTTTAGTTTGTGGGAATCTTTGCTTGAAGGTGTATTTCTTGCAGGCAGCATATAGATGGATTCTGGGTTTTGATCTATTTTGCTACCTTGTGTCTTTTTATTGGGGAGTTGAGACCATTTATATTCAGTGTGATTATTGAGAAATGATTTTTAATTCCTAACATTTTGAGTTTTGACTTCTGTTTGCGGTAGTGTTTGTTCTTCTTTGCTTAGTTGTTTGCTTCCTGGAAATTATTGTTTCTCTGGTTCTAACATTTACTTGTTAGTTCTTCTTTGTATTTAATCTGTTTGAGTATTTTCTCTAGTGCTGGTTTGGAAGACATAAATTCTTTCAGTTTCTGTTTGTCATTGAAGGTTTTTATATCCCTGTCAATTTTGAGAGAGAGTTTTGCTGGGTAGGAGAATCTTGGCTGCAAGTTATTTTCTTTCAGAGTTTGGAATATGTTACTCATGCCCCTTCTGGCTTTCATGACTTGGTTTGGGAGGTCTGGAGTGATTCTAATTGGATTGCCTCTAAATGTCACTTGGCCTTTTACTTTTGTTGCCTTTAGAATTCATTCCTTAGCCTCTAAATTAATCAGCTTGGTTATTACGTGGTGTGGTGAACCTCTTCTTTGGTCTTGTCTGAAGGGGGTTCTATATGTTTCCTGCACCTGTGTGTCGACTTCTCTTTCTATGTTTGGAAAATTCTCTGATATTACTTCTTTGAAAATGTTGTTTTTTCCATTAGTTTCAACTTCTAATCCCTCTTCTATGCCTATTATTCTTAGGTTAGCTCTTTTAAAGTTGGCCCAGATCTCATCCATGTCCAATTCATTTTGTCAAATTTTTTTTTCTAAATTATGTACAATGGACTCATTTTTGGAATGGTCATCTTCTAAGAATGATATTCTATTTTTCATGTGGTCTTATCTACTGTTTATGATTTGTATTGATGCCTTCACTTAAATTATTGCATCTTTCACATCCTTCACTTCTGTCAAGGCTTCTCTATGATTCCTGCTCAGGGTGTCAGATTCTTTATTTGTTCCTTTCTTTCTTTCCAGCTCTCTCTGCATTCTTTCTGGAAGTTTTGTATCATTTCTACTATTAAAGATCTGAATTGTTCTTCTGGTAATCTCTGCCATTCAGTGTTGTTGAGTTCTGTTATTGTTGGATTGTGTTGACTCATTGTTTCTTTGCTATTTTTCCTTCCCATGGTTTCCCTGTTCTTAAACTTATATGTTTGCTGCTCTTGCAAGCTTTCTCTGAATTTATAGGTTTTTTATTTTTATTTTCTCTCTGTGAATGGTATCTTGTACTGAGTTGCAGTTACTCTGGTACTTCTTCTGCCCACTCTATTGGTGCCTTTGGTGGGTTTCAGGTGTTGACTTCTAGGGTCTAGCAAAAGCTAACAAAGCAACCAATCCTCCAAACATACATAGATAAATCAAAGCAATGCAAAATGAAAACAGAGTAAAAACAAAACAAAACAAAATTAAAAAACTGCAAAACAAACAATAACAACAACAAGGAACAAAATAAAAAACCCTGCAAGGTTGTAAGAACAGACCTTATTTGTCCTCTATAGACCTTTTGGGTAGATCCCTGCTGCTGTGGGCGGCTGTCAAAATGGCAGCTGCCACTGTCGCACATGCACTGGCTCCTTTGTTCTCCCTGGTCTGCTTTCTGGGTTCTGATCAGCTGTTTTTGTTGCTTTGTTCACTTTTCTGCTGTTTTGTTTTTCTTTCCTTCCATCAAGAAGCTTCTTTTGTGGCAGTTTTGATTCAAGCTCTGCAGTGCAGTTGACTGCTGCTCCGGCTCTGGAGGGAGAGGTGAGCTGGGGTGGCCCCGTGTGGGCTTATGCTGGTCATCCCACACATTCAGGTCACTGTCAAAGGTGTAGGGATACGCCGCCTGGTTAGGATGTGGAGTTCTGGAATTCGCTTACTCCACTTCTGGTTGCTGGGAATGCAGAAGGTCCTTAAGTATCTCGGTGTTAGTAGACTATGGGTGGCTGGCTCAGTGGTGGCCACCACTCCGTGGTGTGGCACCGCTGCCATGCAGATGGGTTCCTTTGCTCTCCCTGGCCGGCTTTCTGGGTTCTGTTCAGCTGTACTTCATTTTTTCATAGCTTTGTTCTCTTTTTTGTTGCTTTTTTTCTTCTGTCAAGAAGCTGCTTCTCTGGCAGATTTGATTTGAGCTCACAGTGCCTGAGGAGAGGTGTTTCACTCAGACACCATCTTCCTGAAAGCCTGCTTGCAGGTTTTAAATGAGGGAGTGTGGCATCTCAAAGGCTGTGTGTGCGAAACCCAGTTCACCATTCTCATCGCTCTTTCTAGGCGGCTTCACTTGCTCTCTGTTTCAGTCAGCATTCTCATTGCTGTGACCCCCCAAACCTGATGACAACAACTTAGAGAAAGATTTATTTGCTTATGGTTCTGGAGATTTCAGGGGCTCAGTCCATGATAAGCCAGGTCTATAGAGCTCAGGGCATGGCATGGGGAGCAAAGAGAGTGAGCTCGAGGGCTCTGCTCTCACACAGTGGAGGCCAGAAAGGGGGGGCGGAGGGAGCGAGAGAGAGAGAGAGCTCAGGGCATGGCATGGGGAGCAAAAAGAGTGAGCTCGAGGGCTCTGCTCTCACACAATGGAGGCCAGAAAGGGGGGGGAAGGGAGCGAGAG
>PVLC010001204.1:0-75516 GCA_004027655.1 Graphiurus murinus | reverse complement strand
GTGAGGTCTGGGAGGATGTTCTAAATCCAAACCGTACCACTATGAATGACATCACAGTCCTTTTCTATTCACCCACCCCTTTTCTTTAAGCACTGGGGATTGAACCCTGGAGTATACTACCTCTGAGCTACATCCCAGCTATTTTTATTTTGTTTTTTGAGACAGAGTCTTTGTAAGTTGCTGAGACTGGCCTTGAACTTGCAGTCCTCCTGCCTCAACCTTCCAAGTAGCTACAGCTAGTCTGGGTTGGGGGATAGGGACTACATTATCTTTTTTTTTTTTTTCAGTGCTGAGGATTGAACCCAGGGGCATTCTACCTATGAGCTACACTCCTAGTCCTATTTTTATTCTTTATTTTGGAAACAGGGCCTCACTAAGTTTCTGAGGCTGGCTGCAAACCCATATCCTCCTGTTTCAGCCTCCCAAGTGCTGGGATTACAAGCGTGCACCACCACACCTGGCTACATTATCTTTTTAATATATTTGATACATGCAAAATACTAGATGTGCCATATATACAATTATGAAGCACAGTGACAACATGGCTTCCCATTGGCCACCACTCAACTGAAGAACTGGAACATCATCAACAGCAGTCTCTCCTCACATGTGGGCCTCTTCCAGTGTAATCCTCAGCCTCCGCCAAGAGGGAGGATTGTGTATTTATCATTCTTTACTGAGAAAGCTTGATCACATTCATTCATTCGTTTATTTATTTTTGTGGTGCTGGGATGGAACCTGGGGCGTTCTACCTCCGAGCTACATCCCCAGCCCCTTTTCACTTTTATTTTTAAATAGGGTCTTGCTAGGCTGATGAGAGTCTCACTACTTGCTGAGGTTGTCCTTGAACCTGCAATCCTCCTGTCTGAGCCTCCCAAGTCCTGGGGTTATAGGCGTGCACCACCATGCCCAGCTGCTTGATTACATTTCTATGTATTTTTAAATATTCATATTTAATTTTGTTTTTGAGCTTTATAAAGATGATACTGGCCGGGTGTGGTGGTGCACGCTTGTAATCCCAGCATTCGGGAGGCTGAGACCAGAGTATCCGGGTTCGCGGCCAGCCTCAGCTACCTAGTGAGGCACTCTGCAACTTAGTGAGACTCGGTTTCAAAATAAAGAATAAAAATATAGGGCTGGGGGTGTAGCTCGGAGTTAGAATGCCCCTGAGTTCAATCCCCAGTACCGCAAAAAAAAAAAAAAAAAAAAAAAAAAGATGATACTGTAGTGTATATTGTCTTCTCTAACCTGCCTTGTTTTTACTCAACCAATCTCTCTCTCTCTCTCTCTCTCTCTCTCTCTCTCTCTTCCTACTGAACTCAGGGACATTCTGCCTCTGAGCTACACCTCCCAGCCCTATTTTCTTTTTTCGGTACTGGGGATTGGACTCAGAGGCATTCTACCTCCGAGCCATACCCCAAGCCCCATTTTTTATTTTTTATTTTGAAACAGGGTCTCACTAAGTTGTGGAGTGCTCTCTAGGTAGCTGAGGCTGGCCATGAACCCAGATCCTACAGTCTCAGCTTCCTAAATGCTGGGATTATAAGGACGCGCCACCATGCCTGGCTCCAGCCCTATCTTCTATTTTTTATTTTAGAACAGTCTCACTAAAAGTTGCAGAGAGCCTTGCTAAGTTTCTGAGGCTGGCCACAAACCTAGGATCCTCTTGTCTCAGCCTCCCAAGTACTGAGATCCCAGATGTGTACCACTGTGCCTGCCTATTCAATGTATTCTTTTTTTTTTTAATCTGTGGTTAATTTATTTTCAGTTTAGTATAATGCACCATTCTTTGGTGATTGCACCATACTTTATTTTATTGGTTCTGCTTATGGACATTTGAGTTGCCTCCAGTTTCTGGTGTTACAGACACTGTGCTAAGGTCAGTGGTGCCTCGATGGGCCTCCTGTTGGCGCTCCCAGTGCACTTGTGCAGGGATTTGTCCAGTGAAGTTGTTATCAAACATTTTAGTCTCAGGGTCCCAAAGAGCTTTTGTTTATGGGACTTATTCTTTATATATTTACTCTATTAAAACAAGCTATAAAATTTATTTATTAACTTATTATGTTAACAGATTACATATTTAGAAAAAAATAATTATTGAAATAATTTTGACCTCCTGAATCCCCTGAAAAAAATCTGAGTTCCCTAGACTACAGTTTAGGAATTATTCTTCTGGAGTTGCTAGGCATGGTGACTCACACCTGTCATCCCAATACTTGGGAGACTGAGACAGGAGGATCCGTGGCCAGCCTTAGCAACTTAGTGAGACCTTGTTTCAAATTTAAAAATAGAGCTGAGGATGTAGCTTGGAGGTAGAATGCCCTGGGTACTGTGATCCCTAGTACCACAAAACAAAACAAAACAAACATTGGTCTAGGAGTGAGGTTGATGGGTGTGCTGGGTAACCAGGGAGTAGTAGAGCCAGGGTTTGAACCAGGTCTCTTGGGTTGCAGAGGGCATAGGAAATTTTAGCTCTAGAAGATAAGGCCACATTGTTTTCCAAATGATTATAGCAATTAACACTCCCACCACCAGTGTGTAAGATTTCCCAGTGATCCATATCTGCCTGACACTTGATCTTATCTGACATTCTAGTTTTTTTTTTTCCTATGTAGTAAATGTGATATGGTATTTCCTTGTAGCATATCTGTGCTTAAATTCTTCCTTCTCACTGCCAGATTAATATTCCTAGGATGGTATTTTATTTTTTGGTACTGGAGATTGAACCTCTGAGCTACACTCCCAGCCCTATTTTATTTTGAAGCACGGTCCTTTACATCTTAGTGAGACCCTGTTTTATTATTTCCACTTTATAGATGAAGGCACTGAGATTTAGTGAGGCTGCATGACTTGCTTACCACTATTGAACCAGGGAGTAGCAGAGCCGGAGTTTGAACCCGGGTCTCTTTGGGCTGCCAAGGGTTTTGTAATGGTAATGGTGGCAGCATGTGGTGGTGGGTGGTGTGATTTCATGTGAATATGGTCCCTGGGCAATGCCAGTTTGCAATCAGCCAGGCTGTTTGCAGGAGACAGATCAGGGTGGGCCAGACCAGCTGGTTATGTGACATTTGCCAACAGACATGGCAGATAAGAGAAATAGAGAGAGGCCTGGGGGGGGTGGTGGGGTGGGGAGGGAAAGGATGGTGGGTGGTGGCTAAGGCATATCCAGCCAGCAGCCATTGGGTGCCTGATCCACATCTGGCTATGTGCTGGCCTCTGAGGTCCTAGCCATGGAGCCAACCTGGTCTCCCCCTTGGAGAACTCCATCTGGAAGGGGCAGATATCCAAAGGTACACCAGACACATGCTAGTTCCCTTAGTGTGGAGGTTGCACTCCTAAGAAAGCTCGTGTTAGAAAGAAAGGAATTATAGAGACAATTGCTTCAATGTCAAGAGAGAGGTTAGGGACTAGAGAGCTTCTGACTCACCATAACAAAGTTATTTTTCCTTCAGGGATGTCAACGATAAAGGAGCTTTTACAGCTGTAAGTGTACAGCTGTAAAACCTGAACATCTAAGAGCAAATCCAGTATTTCATTTCCTCACAATTTTACTCACGAGGAACAGCCTTTCCCTTGTTGCCAGACTTCTCTCACCTTCCGATCACCTTGACTACCCACCCCTGGAGGGAGAAGCTCCCAGTGCCTCTCAGAAGCACCTGGAAGCCATCAGGACGCTCTCTCCCCCAGTCCCCAGCAACTCCACTAGTTCCTCTGTGGTGTTGTAAGTCCCTGTGATCCGCTCGGTATAAATTGTGCTCTCTAATTAAAGGATCACATTATATTTAATTTGCATTTAAAAATCCCACCACAGGAGAAATTCTTGCAGGGTATGAGAGTGGTAATGGGGGTGTGTGGAGGTAGGTCGTGGCACAATTAAGAGTGGGACCTCTGGGGCCATCTTCCCACGGTGGAATCCTAACTCTGCCACTGGCTGGATGTGCAGCCTCGGGCAGGTGACATAACATTCAGCACTTCATCTTTAAAATGGGGAGGAAAAAAAAAAAAGCATCCACTTCACTTGGTTGCTGGGATTAGAAGAGATGATGAATTGTGAAACCCTGTGTAGAGCCTGGTGCATTGTTGACACTCAGTACGGTTAGTTATCACTGGGTGCAGAGGAGCAAGGTTAGTTACCTGGGGTGTGGAGGAGGAAGCTGGAGCTGGACTTACCTGTTTCAGCAGAGGGAACAGAGACACAGCGAAGCTCTTTCGAGTTCCCTGAAGGAGTTTGGAATGACCAAGGCCTTGTTTTCTACTTAACATCAGCTGCTGTAACAGATAAAACTGAGATATCAAGGGTTGGCATAACACTGCCTATCCTTGTTCACATATATGGTTCAGTAAGTGGCTGTGGGGAGGAGGGATACTGTACCCCTCACTGTTGCTCGGTAACCTAGGCTGATGGACAATCCTTTGAGGGGCTTCCAAGGTCACGGGGGGCATTGATGTCTGGCTGGCAGAAGGAGAAAGGGGGTGTGCAGGGTCATGTAGGAAGCTCTTATGTGCCAAGCTTGGAGGTGACACACATGGCTTTCTCCTCCATTTCATTGGCTAGAACTTAATACATGAATATCTGCAAGGGTGCCCAAGGAGTATAGTCTAGAAGTGTCCCAGAGGGAAGGGAAATGGACTTGGTGACTAGCTAGCTGGTTTCTGCCCCAGTTCTGCAGCTAAGAGGTGCCCTGGCCCAGGAGCAGGGGTTTGGTGAGGACTCAGGTTCTGAGCCAGTGAGCACAGAACCTGAGTGTGGTGGCACATACCTGTAATCCCAGTACTTAGGAGGCTGAGAAGGGACTATTGCAGGTTTGAGGCCAGCCTCAGCAACTTAATGAGACCCTGTTTCAATATAAAAATATAGCCAGGCATGGTGGTGCATGCTTGTAATCTCAGTACTTGGGAGGCTGAGACAGGAGGATCGTGGGTTTGCAGTCAGACTTAGCTATTTATCGAGGCCCTCCATGACTTAGTGAGACCCTGTTTCAAAACAAAGAATAAAAAAATCGGGCTGGGGGTATAGCTTGGAGGTAGAATGCCCCTGGGTTCAATCCCCAGTACCACACACAAAAAAAATTAAAACAAAATAAAAATATAAATGTAGGGCTGGGAGTATAGCTCAGAGGTAGAACCCACCCTGGGTTCAGTCCCTAGTAAACACACACACACACACACACACACACACACACACACACACACCCCTTCAGAAATGCATCTCCTGTGGCCAGTCCGTGGGAAAGCCCTGGTGAAGGCCACCACCTCCTTCTTCTCCTCTTCTTCTAAGAGTAAGAGAAACTGGAAAAGAAGGGACCAGGTGACATCATTTGGAGAGGTCAGAACCAGAGGGCTCAGCTTCATTATCTGTGTCACACGGAGCAAATTGCTTCCCTCTCTGAGCCTCGTTTCTTTGTCTGATAACTGGGATTGATGGTGCCGCTTGCTTCACAATGAAGCAGAACTTATGAAGAAGAACTTATCCCCTTCTTCCATGTTTAAACCGCCCCCCCCCCCAAGAGAGGGAAGGCCCCAGGGGGAAGGGCTTTGGGATTCTCCCTGTGTGCTTAGAGGGTGGAGGAAGTGGACAGTGTCCCGTGGATGCCATCCCCTCCTTGCTGTCTTCAGAGTCTCCAGGTGAGGCCTAATGCTCTGCCACCCCGGTCTCCTTCTGGGTCTTGCCAGCCTCTTCTCGAGGCCCTTGGGGAGGTGGCCTGGCCCTGCTCACTGGCTCCTTCTGGAAAGCCGAGGAGGTTGAGGTTGCTTGGCTGCCCACTTGCACCTGGGGTCTCTACTGTCCATGGGTTCTGGTCAGTCCCCAGGGGGTGAGTGGACCTTCTTCCTGGCTTTGGTTTCCTCCAGTCCCTAATTGCAGGCCTTCAGAAGAGCTAGTGATGAGTGACAGGGACTGGCCTGGATGTCAACTCTAGAATGTTGTGTCATCTGCTTTATAGCAGAGGGAGTGAGAGGAGGAGCCTCTAACCCTGGTTGGGTGGCCATGGCCTGAAGCAGGTTGCTTCTCTCTCTCTCTCTTTTTTTTTTTTTTTTTTGGTGGAATTTGGGATTTAATCCAGGGGGCATTTTACCCCTAAGCTACATTCCTATTTTATTTTTATTTTGAAACAGAGTTTTGCTGAGTTGCTGAAGCTGTCCTTGAACTTGCAATCCTCCTGTCTCAGCCTCCCAAGTGCTGATTATAGGCCTATACCTCCATGCCTAGCTTGCTTCTCTCTTTTTTTTTTTTTTTTGAGTATTAAGAATTGAACCCAGTGACATTCTACCTTTGAGCTACACTCTCAGCCCAATTTTATTCCTATTTGGAATAGGGTCTTGCTATGTTGATGAGAGTCTCAATACTTGCTGAGGCTGTCTTTGAACCTGTGATTCTTCGGTCTCAGCCTCCGAAATACTGGGATTACAGGCGTGCACCACCTGGCTTGCTTCTCCTTTTTAGAGGCCTCAGTTTCCTTGGGTGTCAAACAGAGGATGCTAGGACTTGTAAAAGTTGGCCAAGGCTAAAGATATGGTGGAGTTCCTGGAGAAGAGGAGCTGTTTGATGGATGGTGTTTGATGAGGGAGGCCTTGGGTGCACAGGCCTCCCTCAGCAAGCTCAAGGCCCTTGGTGGGCAGGGACCATGCTTTTTGCAATAGGACAAGGTCCAATGTGCCAAAGCACTTCCTGAAGCCTGGGCAGAGCTGGGATTAACAATGACACTTCCCCATTGGGTTGTATGTGAATTATAGAGCGCCATTCATTTTACAGATGAGGAAACTGAGGCACAACTAGGTGAACTCTCTTTGTTTACATCTCTGTGTTTCTTTGTCTCTGCACAGGGCTTCACACACAGCAGATACTTGAGTGATGGCGACATCGCAGTACTTTGCATGACGGTGTTTCCTAGGGTGCAGGGCAACCCGAGTTCCCTTTCCTTCCTTCCTCGATTTTTCCTAGCTGCCCAGGCAGGAAGGGAAGGTGTAAAACTGTCACTGGGCTGGCAATGAGGGCCTCAAAAGTTTGGGAGCCAAGTGTTGGGCAGGGAAGCCCATCAGAGGCCACATCGTTGGTGGGGGGGGGTGGTCCAAGGAGCCCAGGAGTGATGTTCAAGGTCCTCAGACAGAGTGGAGTAGGCAGCTGGTCAGGGGTCGGGGAATGGTAACGGGCATGTGCGAAACCCATCTCTGCTCCTGCTGTAAACAAAGAGAGTTTTCCATGGGTGGCCTCAGTGGACAGGCTTGTGCTTGTGCCTCTTACTGTTTTATTTTCCGCGACCCTTCCCACACTGGCACGTTACCTCGGACAAGTTACTTGAGCCTCATACAGCCTCCATCTTTTTATCTTTAAGAAGGACATGCTAATAATGCCTACCTCATGGGTTGGCATGGGGATTAGACAAGGACATTGATGTACCTTGTCTAGCATGGTACCTGGCAAGAGGAGATGTTCGAAATGTGGGTTCACTTCTTTCTTTGGCTCCTACCTTTTTTCAACTGTCCCAACTCCCTTTCTGCTAGCTCACTCCTCCCTCCCTCCCTCCCTTCCTCCCTTCCTCTTTCTTTTCTTTCCTTTCTTTCTTTCTTTTTTTTTTTTTTTTTTGCGGTACTAGGGATTGAACTCAGGGGCATTCTACCTCCTAGCTATACCCCCAGCCCTATTTTTTATTCTTTATTTTGAAACCGAGTCTCACTAAGTTGCAGAGGGCCTCACTAGGTAGCTGAGGCTGGCCGCGAACCCAGATCCTCCAGTCTCAGCCTCCCAAATGCTGGGATTACAAGCGTGTGCCACCACGCCCGGCTCTCTTTCTTTTCTTCTTGGGATTGAACCCAGGGGCATTCTACCTTGGAGTCACACCCCAGCCCCTTTTATTTTGAAGCAGGGTCTCACTAAGTTGCTGAGGCTGTCCTTGAACCTGCAATCCTCATGCCTCAGCCTCCCAAGTACTGGGATTGCAGCCGAGCACCACCATGACCAGCCGGCTCTGCTTGCCCTCTCTTGTTCCTCAGGCTCCTTACACCACAGGGGTGGCAGCACACTTCACTTCCTTACGTAGTTCTTTCCCTTTCAGAGGCAGATGAGTAGGGGGCGAGCCCAGGGGGCAGGAATCATACCAGAGTCCATCTCACAGGAGACAGCGGATTGTCCCACCTCCGTGACCTGCACGCACTCTCATTTCATCTATAGCATGTGAGGGCTGTGGAAAGAGAACCGAGTGCAGGGTTGAGAGACAGGGTTCAAGTCCCAGCTCTGCCACTAAGCGGCTGTGTGACTTAGGGATGGTCCTTCCCCTCTCTGGGCCTCAGTTTCTTCATCTGACAATAAGGAAGCAGTCCAGGGAAAATTCTGGCAAGGCGAGTCTCTAATTTTATTCTAATTATATGTTTCAGGAAGGAGTAACTGCGCCCTGGATGTGATGTGATGAATGAATATTCTTAATGAGAAGTGGAAATAATTTGTGGTTGAGAGCTGTGTCTTAGAGCAGAGTGACAGGATACATGGCCAGGCTATATTTTCCAGCAGATTAAGTTAAAAGCTGTGACCCAAGACATTGAAAAATGAAGGAAAAGGAGAAGATGACAAGATATCTTTTTATGGAAATATTTTCCAGCCAAATGGTGTGGCAGAGGACTTCTAGGAATTTGTTCTTGTTCCCTATAGAAGGCAAAGAGTTCAATCTTCATGGAAATGAAAGCCATGGGGCTGAGCAAGAGGGCCAGGCCTGTGAAACCATTTTGAGCCCTGATTTCTTTTGGTACTGGGGATTGAACCCAGGAGCATTCTACCTCCAAGTTACACCCCATCTGTTTTTTTAATTTTAAAACAGGGTCTTGCTGAGTTGCTAAGGGTCTCGCTAAATTGCTGAGGCTGGCTTCCAACCCGCAATCCTCCTGCCTCAGTTTCCCAAGTACTAGGATTACAGTCCTGCGCCACCAATCCCATGTGAGCTCTGGTTTCCTTGTCTCTATGGTGAGGCGGATCCTCTCTACCCAGGATGGTTGATGCAGGGATTAAATAACGCATTGAATGGAGAGCATCCCTCCCACAGCACCTGGTCCCTGAAGAAAAGGCTCTGCATTCTGGTTCTGGTTCTGCTGGGGTGTGGCTGGTTGGAAGGGTCACCATTCAAACATTTACCAGTTTCATGATGGGAGCCCAGATTCCCATTTTAAACCAATGGTGTGGCCAAGGCGATAACCTTATCATTTTGTTTCTTCACATTTGTTTACTGAGCATCTATCATGTACCTGGTGTTTGTTGATGGCAGGTGGACAACAGCCCCTCCTACAACATGTGAGGCATCTCCACATCCACAGGCTCCTCTCCACCCCAGCCCAGCCCATCGGACAGCTGCCCAGCTAGAGAAGGAATGCAGCATCCCTAACCATCCCCGTGCCCACCTGGACAAGCACACCTTGTTCATTCTTTCTCCTAATATCACTCACTGTCCCTTCTCCCTTAGCACCTGTGTTGGGGACCCGTTCTCTCCTTCCTCTTGCTAATCCAGTCTGGATCCCACAGAGCAGCCAGAGCGGCACTTCTACAGCATAACCCATGCTGCTCTCGTCAGCGGTCCTCGTTGGTCCTCCTCAGAGAGGACGCAGCCCCCTCTTCACCCCCCTAGTGTGGCCCTGCCCTTCCTCATCGCACCTCAGCAGCTGTTCCAAGCCTCCACAGCTTTGCTGGGCTCCCTTCCTCTGCTGGAAAACACCCTCCTGCCAGCACCTACGCCATTTTGAGCATCACCTTGTCTGTGAACTTTTTTCCTGGGTCTCCCTTAGCAGAGCGGACTCCTTTTCTCAGATGCAGAAGTAGTTGTGAAAGAGGAAGTGACCACCCAGAGTCACAAATGAGATGTGACCCAGGCCCTTTGGGTTCATCTTCTTGGGCGGCCGTAACAGAATGCCACAAATTCGGGGGGCTTAAACTGCAGAAATTAGCTTTTCCATGGTTCCGGAGGCTGCAAAGCCGAGATTAAGATGCTGTCAGGATTGGGCTCTGGTGGGGCCTCTCTTCCTGGTTTGCAGACGGCCACCTCCTCTGGAACAGCCTTTGCTCTGTGGGCATGGGCTCCTGGTGTTTCTTCTTTTAAGGACACCAGTCATACTGGGGGTTGAATGACCACAGTTAACCCTAATTACCTTAAAGGTCCTTTCTCCAAATACAGTCACAAGGGGATTAGGGCTACAATGTGTGAATTTTGAAGGACACAAGTTCATTTGTCCTTCTTGCTGGAGATCCGAGGCCAGCGCACAGACAATGGCTCAGGCAAGAGAAGGCCGTGTGTACCTGTGGAGCTAAAGAGGGGGAGCAAGGAGGAGCTTGGTGACGAGAGAAGGAGAGGCAGATGGTGGGGACAGTCAGGGATGAGAAGGGAGGGTGTTAGTGGCCTGGGGAGGTGGGCAGAGCAGACTGTGGGGTGGGGGCTGGACTTAGCGTGTCTCTGCAGGCCAGCCATGCAGGGAGTGTGGGTAAGGAGGGGACTGTGAGCCTCCCACCTTCATGTCTGGAGGGGTGGAGAGATGTCTCTGAGTCCACAGAGCAGGTGATCGCTAGAGGCTGCCCCTACTGTGTGAGCTCCTCTCCTTTAGTCCATGCTCCTATTTCTGGGAAGTGGTAAAACCAGTCGTCTAAGTGAATTGTTCAGAGAGTAACAGAACCAGGACTTGCACTTGGGTCCTGATCCCCAGGCTGGGCCTCTTCCTCCCTCAGGGTCAGGGCTAGGGAAAAGCAGGCGAGGTGCCTGGGCCACTCACACAGTCCTGAGGGGGAGGCCCTCCTTCAGCCTTGGGCCAGGGGCACCTTGCCTCACCCTGGTCCCCGCCCAGTCTGGCCTTCTCTGTGGTGATGCCCCTTTTCCCTCTTCTCTGCAGCAGAGGCAACAGGCTGCAGCCAGGCTTGGCATGCCTCTTAACCAAGTGGGAGGCATTAAGTTAATAGCCCTACAGGTGAAAGCAATCCAGTTAAAGTTATCACCCTCTCCTCCTGCCCACTTCTGGAGCCAGCTGTGCAGCATGGTCTGTTCTCACCCATCTCCTTGGCTCATGTGTCCCCTGGGTCCACTTGCAACCACTGGGGTGCTGGGCACAGAACTGGGGTCTCCCTCACTTTGCCCTAGAGGCCTGGGGCATTCTGGTCAGAGGCCTGGATGAGCTCAGGACCTATAGCTGGAACTGAGTTCAAGTCCTTGAGCTGCCACCTCCTGATTGTGTGACCCTGTCAAATCTCTGTGCTCCCTCACCTCCTCTGCAAAGGCAGCAAAGGATTTTTGCTCTCTCAGCTTCCAGGCCACAAGGAGAGATTGGTGTGTGAATTCTTTGAAACCTAAATAGGAAGGAGGCAAAATTGGAAGCAGTAACTGCTAGCACGCTGGTATTTACCAGGTGCACTTCTAACCCTGAGATGTATGTACCATCCCTACTACTGCCAGCAACACCAGCATTTCTACTTGGAAGATGAAGAAAGAGGCTCCAGGAGGGTGTGTAGCTTGCATGAGCTAGCAAACACTAGAGTAAGTTCAAAGCCTGACAACCCAGCTCTAGAGATAAACTCTTAACCACAGTTTCCACCACCCCGTCCTTCTGGGTCTTTTTCTACTGTTTTTTAAATGTTAATTAAGAATGTCCAGTTGTTTACTAAGGGTTAGGCACTTTACATATTTTATTTTCACTTGATCATCCTGCTACGATGGAAGTTATTTACCCATTTCTTTCTTTCTTTTTTCCCTTTGTGGTACTGGGGCTTGCTTGAACTTGGGCATTCTACCTCCAAGCTACACCTCCAGCACTTTTTATTTATTTTTTATTTAGAAATAGGGCATTGCAGCCAGGCGTGGTGGCGCACGCTTATAATCCCAGCATTCAGGAGGCTGAGACCGGAGGATCCGGGTTCTTGGCCAGCCTCAGCTACCTAGTGAGGCACTCCGCAACTCAGTGAGACTCGGTTTCAAAATAAAGAATAAAAAATAGGGCTGGGGGTGTAGCTCGGAGGTAGAATGCCCCTGAGTTCAATCCCCAGTACTGCAAAAAAAAAAAAAAAAAAAAAAAAAAAAAAAAAAAAAAAAAAAAAAAAAAGAAATAGGGCATTGCGAGCCGGGCGTGGTGGCGCACGCTTGTAATCCCAGCATTCGGGAGGCTGAGACCAGAGGATCCAGGTTCGCGGCCAGCCTCAGCTACCTAGTGAGGCACTCTGCAACTTAGTGAGACTCGATTTCAAAATAAAGAATAAAAAATAGGGCTGGGAGTGTAGCTCGGAGGTAGAATGCCCCTGAGTTCAATCCCTAGTACCACACACACACAAAAAAAGAAAGAAATAGGGCATTGCTAGGTTGCTGAGGGGCTCACTAAGTTGCTGAGGCTGCCCTTGAACCTGCCATCATCTTGTATCAGTCTCCCAAGTACTGGGCTCATCACTAGCAAGTGGAGAGTCATGAATCAAGCCCAGCTCTGTCTGGTTCTGAAATTATAATGTTGGGAATTACAATGATGATAATACTCATATTAGTGACACGCGCTCAGGGCTGAGGTGACCTGCATCCACCTTGGCTCGGCCTCTGAGTTGTGTGTGTCTCTTTGCAGGCCCCTCCCCTCTTGGGATCTCCCATTTTAGTTTCTGGTTCAGGTCCCACCAGCCCTGGCAGGTGGTGATTCACCAGGGCTGGCAGTTTAAGGGCAGCTGAATCCCTCAGATGGGGCCATTTGCTATCTGTACATTGGAAATATTTATGTGCCTCAACCTAATTAGCGAACAAGCATAATTTAAAAAAAGCCATCCTGGAAAGGGAATTGCTGTTGGAAACAATTGTTTAGACACAACACCATTTGTTCCCGCTCTTGCTCCCTGCTGGAATGGCAGGCCACTTGTCTTGCTGACAGATGCCTTCTGACTGGGGTTTTGGAGCATGAGGAGCTGTGTGGGGTGCGGTGGGGATGGGGCCGGCCCACACCCAGCTGGCCCCTGGAGGTGGGGTGCTTTCTACCTACTCAGCCACTCAGGGGGCTGCAGGCCTCTGGGGCAAGGCTAACCTATCAGTCCTGAAGTTGCCCCATTTTGACTCAGAACTGAGGTCCAGGAAGACAGTGACTTGCCCAATATCATTCAGCAAGATGGTGGGATAACTAGAACTAGAATCCAAATCCCCACCCCCTCTTTGCAGTACTGGAGATTGAACCCAGGGGCATTCTACCTCTGAGCTACACCCCAGCCCTATTTTTTAATTCTTTATTTTGAAACAGAGCCTCACTAAGTTGTGGAGGGCCTCACTGAGGCTGGCCAAGAACCCGCGATCCTCCTGTCTCAGTCTCCCAAGTACTGGGATTACAAGCACGGGCCACCACGCCCAAATGAAGTGAAAATCTCTCCATGGTGGCATGTGGTCCTCTGAATCAAACATGGTGCCACCTCGCCTGGCTTGGTATCTAGTATTCAGTCTATCTACTCATGCAGAAGCCTTGCCAGGAATTACTAGTCTTTGCTTCCTGCCACTGACCCTGAGATGCTTGGGTCCCACCTGGCACTGTCACCCTCTGGCCTAGACAGATGCCAGGGGGTCAGCCAGCTGGCCCAGCAGAATGTGTGTCAGGAGTAGCTCTTCTACTTGCAGGCAGGCATGATAAGAGGGGCCTGGTATAATGGTTCTGGTCCTGGTTATGTGACTTCCTTCTTGTATGGGATTAGTAGTTACCTCCATTCACAAGTGTGTTTTAATATTAGACTCGTCATTTATAAAATGGAGTAGTAATCTCTGTTCTCTATACCCCATTCATAAGGGCACTGTGAGGATCAGTTACATGAAGGAATAAAAAGTCCTTGTGAACTAAAGCATCGTATAAAAATATGACTAATAATAATGGCTGACATTCACCAAGCACTTGCTCTGTGGGTATTAGTTGAAGTAATTAATGCTTACTGCTGGAGTGCACAACCTTCAAATCCCAGTAGATTAAGCAACAAAGGTTATTCTTCACCCACTGTGGCCAGGTGGCTCTCGGGAATAGCTCTTTTCTAACTTTACCTTTCTGAAATCTTTCACTTTCAGCCTCGCTGCCAAGGGAGAAAGAAGTCGTGGACAGTTACATGGGAGGTTTGGGACCACTCGAAGTGCTCTGCCTTGTTCTGCCTACATTCTGTTGGCCAGAAGGCAGACTCATGGTTCCTTGTGGGAACTGAGAAATGGAACTGAGCTGTGTGTCCTGGAGGAAAAAAAGCCATTTGGTGGACACCTGGCATTTTATCAGCTACAATGTATTATGCACCTTGTTAATCCCCAGAACACTCTTCTGAATGGTTTTGTTACCCTCTACCCTTTCTTAGAGGAGGAAATAAAGGTTTAGAGAGGTCAAATGAGTTATAGAAAATCCAAATCAATGGAGGGGTGGTGATCCAATTGAAGTTTATCTGGCTGTATTTTTCCTCGCCCAGAGAGAACTTCCAGCTGTAGGTGACTCAGTTAAATTTATTTCATTTACTGAGTGACTACCATGTGCTAGCTATTGTCATAACCATTTCTTTTCCTTGTACCAAGACTGCCTCCTTTTCTTCAGCAGTTATACTTCTGCCTGGTGTTTAAGGCTTGGCTTCTGACTGTTTCCTTAGGGAAGTAGTTCGCATTTGCCTCCAGGGATTGCTCTTTTCCAGACCTTTCCTGTGCTAGCCTTAATTCCAGGAAATGATGGTAAGGACAGAGTGAAGAGCAGAATCTCAATCTCTCTCTCTCTCTTTCTCTCTTTCCTTTCCCAGGAATCGATATCTCAAATTTACAACTTAGGAAAAAGACACAAAATCTCCACATTTTAAAGAGACTGACAAGGGTTCAGGGTGGCCATCTTTTCACAGGACTGGTTGATAAACTCCTGATTTAAAAAACCAACCAGATGCTGACCTCTTCCTCCCAGAAGACGAGGATTTCGAGGGAATAAAGCTGTTATCTCTCATCTGATTCTCCTAAGGGAGGCACAGGATCCCCTCTCTGAGGCAGGCAGGGAGTCCCAAGGAGAGGCAGACTGGCACAGGTTTCTTCATTTACTACCTGGCCTGGCTCTACCATCGCAGGGGAAGAGCATGGGGGAGACAGGACAAGGACAACCCCCCAGCCCTAGTCAGGCTTCAACTGTGCTCGCAGGCCTCTGAGTAGGAGAGCACAGGCTAGGTGACACAGAGACCTCATGCAGTGATGGGCCTCAGGGGTGTGTGTGACCAGGCCTGTCGCCCTATGATGAGTCTAATCTCAGTGGGTACCACCAGTGTACGGGACTGTCAGGGAGGGACCTCATCGGCAGAGCTCCTGGAAGACTCCCCTGAATCTGCAAGTGGCCGAAGGCAGCAAACCAGACTAGTGGCCAGAGAGCACAGTTAAGAGAGGACTGTCTCACTTTGAGCTGTCACACCAGGACCCTGCTACTTCTTGCTTCTCTCTGTATACCCTGGGGTCAGAGTAGTGGAAGAGGCAGGAGGAAGTGAGACCCAGATGCTTGAGCTGGATTAGGAATGGCAGGAGGAAGGGTCAGGGAATAGCAAATGTGGAAAATGTGGGGTGGGAAGAGCTTTGAGTAAAAATAAACAATGTAAGTAAATAGGACAGAGTCCTAAAGCACCCAGATGAGACTGTTCTAATAACAGAAAGTGACTGAAAAGTTATGGCCTCAGACTAAGCTTGTCAAGGCAGCCTGCTCCCCAGCAGGAAAGGGAGGGTTCAACAGAGCACAGTTGGTAGCAGTTATTGGAAAAATAAAACTATTCCAGGTTTATAACCCAGTGAGCTGAAACTCCACATTAAATCAGTTTCATACTCATCCATTTAGCTACTGTTTGCTGAGCTTCCAGTCCTTGCCAGACAGTGCTCTTGGCACCCGTGATTCCAAGGAGCTTACCCTGGTGGGAAGACAGACAAATTAAAAAAGAAAAGCAACTGTTCAGTGTGATAAATGCTATGAGATAGGATGGGAAAGTACATCAGAGCATGGAGGAGAGAGGGACTTAGTCATGGTGGTGTGTCAGGGAAGGGCTTGGAAAGACTTCTAGGGTTTTTGAAGAATGAGTGCGGGTTGACTAGGCAGCTATGTTAGAGAAGCTGTCCATGGGCAAAGGACACGAAAGAATGGGGCACACTGGAACAACCGTGAGTTGGAATGATGCGCAAGGGTGTTCATTATCACCACTCTGTTTCTTATTTTTGTTTTGTCTCCTTTGCCCAGCTACACTGTAAACTCATTCAAGGAAGGACAATGTCAAATCTCAATTTCAGCTTATTATGACTAGCTTAGGTGTAAAACTATACAAGTGAGCTATTTGTCCCTGGAGGTAATCTAGCAGAAGGTGCACAATTCTCAGTACTTCGGGGATTCTGCAGAGGAAGGGAGGTAGATAGGTTTGTGTGTGGCTCAGGGTAAGTCAGCCTCTTGTATGTGCCTTAGTTTCTCCCTTAGCATGTAAAGAAGTTGGTCAGATGATCCTAGGGTTAGCTGAAAATGGTTCTAATTGGGAATTTGTGAAACAAAAGCAATGGTCTGGAGGTCAGGAGACTTGGCCCCTTGTTCCAGCTCTGCCTTTGACTTAGTGTGTGACCTGCTCTTTTTCCTCCAGGCCTCAGTTTCCCTATCTGTAAACTGTGGGAACAACACACCTACATTCAAAGGCCCTTTCAGCTCCAGCCTTCTGTATTTTCCATGCTGAATTCAGTTGACCTTGTCCTTTCCTAGTGTCCTTGCTCAGGAAGGCCCCATTTTTCTCAGTATTCTTCAGACACATTTTCAAACTCTATGGATAGGGGAGGGAGATTAGGGCCAGGAGAGGGTATTTGAGTGAGGCAATGAATATTTATAACAGACGCTCCCACCAGAGGACACATTAAGTCTCGCAGCATAACAAAACTGAATTACCATGAAATAAACTTTCTTAATTAAACCAATTAAATTTCTTCCCAGTATGTAATTTAGAAACTCTGATAAACCCTGGTTGAAAAGGTTTGTTTTAGCCTTAAGCTGGCTGAGAAAGCAGGAACATCTGGTTGGCAGTGGAAAGGCCTATGTAGGCTGCAGGCCATGGGGGCAGCACCATGGAGCTATCCGTGGTTCTGAAACTGCCTCTCCCTCACGGTCTCTGTAAAGGACATAGGCAGGCCAGGGCCCAGGGTGCATGGATGTGCTACTTGAGGACAGTGCCTTCCACTTGAGGCATGAAGCATTTTTCTATTTCTTCTGCTTGACAGCAGCCACTCAGAAGTTAACCATGTATTTCTCCCAACTCCATAGATCCACTAGAGTTTGAAAAGATACTGTGAATTTTCTTATGTTTATGGAATCCTAGGCTCTCAGGGTGAGGGGAGATGGTCTGGCCCAACCCTTTTATTAGAAGTGTTGGGAAATTGGGCTTCAGAGAGTTAAAATTACTTGACCCAAGATCATACAACTTGTAAGTGGGGAAAAACCAAAAACAAACAAACAATGAGATTACTAGGATATACCTGTAGTCAGGGAAGCCTCTGAGGGTAGAGGCCATGACTTATTCACCTAGAACCTATCTCAGTGCTTGAAAACTTTCTTTGGACAAACAAATACATGTGTTCTCTTTCTTTTTCTTCATAACCAAAATACATTCAATATAGACTATCTTAAGAATACTAATCACACTAACACAATCACTTACTTTTGTAAAATTATTATAAACCATGAAGCAACTTTTGCTTGATATTCAGTTTTATTCCCACGATGATATTGGAAGGTGGTTATATTACTCTCACTTTACACCAGGCTCTAGGGGCTTGCCTAAGATCATGCGGAGAGTTAGAGAAGAACCTGGGAGTAGAATCTGGTTTTCCTGATTCTTATCCATGAACTCCAGGCTGCACTTAGCTCAGAGGGAGGTAAAAACAGAAGGGTGTTACATGGCTCTCAAGCTGCACTCCAGTTGAGGAGATAAGCTGCAAAATCCAGTGTGTGGAGACAAGGTCTAAGTACTCAGGAAACAGGCAGGGGCATGAGGTGGGGCAGGCTAAGGGCTGGTAAGCAGCACAGGTAGTGACTGCTGTGGCATTTCAGGAGAGGAAGTGGTCCTCAAGATCGGTGGGGGATTAAAGAAGCCTTTGGAGAGCAGGTGGGAGCTGACCTGGCATTGGAGCATGAGTAAGATTTTAGTAAGCAAAGGAAACACCATTTTTATTGAAGCCAAACAATTTTGATGTTGGAAGAACTTTAGAGATGATCACTCCCCTTCATTTTATAGGTAGGGAAAAATCCAGAGAGATGAGGGACTTGTTCCATCATATAAAACCATTTATGGCAGGCTTTTCGTGTGTAGAAATTGGGAACTCAGGGCGGGTAAGACAGCAGTCATTTCCTCAGAAGGTTCCCAGGCTTGCAGGTAGGACACTCAGTGTCACAGAGGTAATGATGGCGTCCATGTGGGGCCCAGAGCACCTGCAGAGAAGGAGGCACACATTTATAGAGTAGCATACTCAAAGTTCAAAAGCCTTCCATTTGATCTAGTCAAGGTCAAGCAAGGACAGGAACCAAAAGCTAAAATCCATTACCCAACTTATAAAACCCCTGCCCAGAAGGAATTTCTGCTTAGGAGTGGCTTAAACTGGAACGCTGGAGAAAAGCAGTTGCAGAATCTGTGATCTGAAAGGCTGAGTTCTGGTTTGAGCTCTTTTTCTTGCTGTCTAGCATTGGGCTCAATGCTTCTACTTCTAGGAACATCAGCTGCCTCATTATAAAATGTAGGGGGCTAATTTGTCCTTTTTCAGGGTTGTAGGGATGATCAGAGAAAACATCGAAGAGAAAGCACTTTGACAATTATAAATATATTTGTTAGTGGTTATTATTCCTCCTATGTAGAACTTGATGCTGGAAAAAAGCCCTGGATTATGCTTGAGTCACACCTCTGGGCCCTTGCTTTCTTATCTATGGAATGGGATGATATTTGCCTTATCTACCTCACAGAAATTGTATAAAGTGAAAAGGTAATCATGATCATAAAATGATAGATATCAACAAACACAAAAAGTGCAGTTGTATTCCTGAATGGGCATCGGTAATTGATTAGAAGGCGAACTTGGCATCGTTATCATACACTCACATGTATATCTTTTATTTATTTATTTATTTTTGCGGTACTGGGGATTGAACTCAGGGGCATCTACCCTCGAGCTATACTCCCAGCCCTATTTTTTATTCTTTATTTTGAAACCAGGTCTCACTAAGTTGCGGAGTGTCTCACTAGGTAGCTGAGGCTGGCTGCGAACCCAGATCCTCTGGTCTCAGCCTCCCAAATGCTGGGATTACAAGCGTGTGCCACCACGCCCGGCTCTCACATTTATATCTTGAATCCACTTACAAAGAGCACGTGTAACAATTATCCAATCCAATTCCCTCAACAGCTCTGTGAGATGGACTGAGACTACCACAGATGATTAGTCTCATCTCACAGATGAGGAAACAGACGAGAGGAAGCGATGAGCCCAGAAGCTGAACCTCAGTGATCCCCCTTCCTTCCTTTCCAGTCAGCCCCCAGTTTCTTAGTGCCCAGAACTCTGCCTTCATGCAAGTCATTTAGAAGGTAGCCTGTAGTCAGCTTCTCTTGGACTTTGCCCCTGCCTGGGGGGTGGGGGGAGGAGGCCTTCTCACCTTCCCAATATTTATACTTGGGAGTGCCCAATAAAATCTCTCTCAGAGATGGGTTGGAGATCTCACCTATATAGGTGCCCATGAAAACTAATAACTCAAGACACCTGTACCTTTTTCTTTTTCCCAGGAGCCCAGATGGGAGGCTGGCACAGCTGGTACCCTCCCTACACATGCATTCAGCTGCCCAGGCTCCCTCAGCCCAGCCACACTGTCCTTGGTTTGTGGTCTCAGCTGAGGACTGTTCTCACAATGCAGGCAGACACTTAGGGCTTATTGTATACTTCTCTGTCCATGCCCTTCCCTTGCGGAAACCCTCCAATAACTGGATTAAATCAGTGCCTCATGTGTGGTCCCTTCACCATAAAGACCCTGAAAAGAGAATCATTCTAACTTAGAGTTTGGAGCAGAATTGAACTGTGTTTTGTTGGAAGATTTACTACAAAGAACTTTTCCCACATGATGGCCTTAGCAGTTTGGAGACTGTTAAGATGTAATCTCCAATGGGGCCAGAATATAGAGACTCCAGGAAGTAATCCAGGTGCAGTGGTGCACACCTGTAATCCTAGTACTTGGGAGGCTGAGGCAGGAAAATTGCCCAGTTTGAGGCCAGCCTGGGCAATTTAGCCAGGCCCTCTCTCATAATAAAACAAAATAAAAAAGGGTTGGGGTTGTAGCTTAGTCGTAGAGTGCCCCTGTGTTCAATCCCCAATACCACAAAGTAAATAAATAAAACAACAAAAGAATCCAGGAGAGCCAGGTGTGGTGGCACACACTTGTAATCCCAGCATTTGGGAGGCTGAGACCGGAGGATCCGGGTTCACGGCCAGCCTCAGCTACCTAGTGAGGCCCTCCGCAACTTAGTAAGACCCGGTTTCAAAATAAAGAATAAAAAATAGGGCTAGGGGTATAGCTTGGAGGTAGAATGCCTCTGAGTTCAATCCCCAGTACCGCAAAAAAAAAAAAAAAAAAAAAAAAAAAAAAAAAAAAAAAAAAAAAAAAAAAAAGAAAAGAAAAAAAGAATCCAGGAAGTATGGCATGGCTGTCTTCTCTCAACAGGGGCAGGATCTGGGTGTGAAGTATACAGATCCAATTAGGAGGGGAACTGGATTGCCAGGACCAGAGCAGGCCCAGGCACAGGAAACACTAATGCCTGCTTCCTGGGGAGTAATTATTGGCAGGTGATTATCCTTCAAGGGCAACTGAGGCTGTCCCTACTACAGGATGCTTCCTGATCCCAAGGCTGGGCTGGGGCAATCTTTTCTGGGCTTCCAGAGCCCTGGCTTCTGTCTGTCCCAGCCCTGATCACATTGTGTTCATTGTGTTCATCCCTCCATGAGACTGTGAGCCCACCTCCACCCATGCCAGCTCTGGTTCATCTTTTTATCCAGCTCCCAGCACAGGACTCGGAATACAGAGGCTGCAGCATTGTGGTTAGGAGCCTGAGCTGTGGGACCAGAGCCAGAGTGTCTGAATCCCAGCTCAACCACCCACCAGCCTGGAGACAGAGCCAGTCACCTAACCTCACTGGGTCTTAATTTCCTCATCTGTACAGTGGGAGTGGTAATAGTAACTACCTCAAAGGATTGTTGACAGGGGTTCAAAATGCAAACTGGAGCAGTGTCCTGCACAGGGTTGGTGCTGTATCAAGGCTTATATTATTTGTTTTACTTTAAATTGATATGTAATAATTATACATATTTGATGTACACAATGTGTAATGATCAACTTAGCGTAATTAATGTATTTATCACCTCAAATATTTATCATTTCTTTGTGCTGAGAACATTAAAAATCCTCTCTTCTAAAAACGTATAATGTATTATCGTCAACTATAGTCACCCTACTGTGCTAAGGGTTGCATATTATTATTATTATTAGACTCCTGGTTCTATATTTTGGGTCTTTACTTTCCTTAAATCAGGTCCACCTGTACCAAGAGAAATTATTCCACACGCTTAGAAATTATTCTCCCAGCTTAACTGTGAGAATGAGTTCCTCTGGATTTGGAGGGTAGGGAGATCAAGGAGTGTTGCATGTTTTGCAAAATTTGACCCTTAGTTAAGTCTCTGTGTTCTGTGACATGAGGTGATAGTGGGCTGACTCTTCCTTTCTCTATCCTAAGCTGTTCATGGGATACTCATCACCTGGGTCCAGCAGATTCTGGGAGACATTAATGTTCTATATATGGCAACAGGTAGAAGGCTGATCCCAGGCCCCTTGGCTGGTCTGTGTTGAGTGGCCTGGGTAGGAGGGGACGTTGGAGGACAGCAGAATGTTTCCTGCTGGGGATTCTGTGGGTAGGGCAGCCCTATTAGACATACCTATAGGGCCCAATGTCTGGCTAATACAGGTATTTACAAAACAAAATGCACCCTCAATCAACCTGGTGAGGGGCAGACCTGGGATGGCCCTTGGAGTCAGGCAGTTTGGGCCGTGCCGCTTACTGGGTGTCTGACCTTTTGGAAATTAATCTGTCATTTTAAGCCTGAGTTTCTCCTTGTGGAAAATGAGGAGCTTAAAATCAATGTTCTCAAACAAGACTAAAACTAGCATTCTTAAGCTAAAGCAGATTTCCAGGCCTTGCCCCAGAGACTTTCATTAATCAGGTCTGGAGTGAGGCCCAGGAATCTATGCTAACAACCAGGAGATTGTGATGCACGGACTACACTCTGTGTGGGCAGATTGCTACTTCCTGTGTTTAACATGTTATGGCCGTATGATTTCCTTAAGATTAAGTAATAAGTCTGACCATATTGGTCCCTGCTAAAGCCCTTCAATGACCTGTCATTTTTAAGGGAAGTCCTACCTTCTTAGCCTGGCTTGGGGGCTGACCCCAGCTGCCTCTCTGGACTTGTCTCTCTCATCCATTGTCCTCTCCCACTCTAACCAAACAAGAAGCACTTGAGTCGTGGATACTTCCCACCTCCACACTTCTGCTCAAGCTGTTCTCCTTTTCTGGTGTGTTCTCCCTTTCCATTCCCTGAAGGCCTTCTCCGTTCAGCCACAAGGATTCTGTTCTCTGAACTTCAGAAAAACTGAAACTTGGTACCACTCGCTGCCCATGGGCAGCTACCTTGTATAGTTGTTTGTGTCTTAGCTGTATCCTGTTCCCTCTCCATTAGCCTATAAACTTTCAGGGAGCAGGGAACCATCATTCCTACCCCCTGCTCTCAGTTGGCAGAATATCACAGCATTCAGTAAACAAAGATCAGAGATACCTTGAAGCAATACTGTCTCTGTTAGGTGCTGAATTTACTGGGTGGGTGGCCCATCTTGCGGTGAACCAGGTTTGTTGTGTGTTTCCTAGCTGGGAAATACACTTGCAACAACCAATCACAGAAGAGGAGACTATTTCACGACTAGCAAATATTATTTTCACTCATAAACTCATCATCCTGAAATTATCACTCATTAGTAGGTGAGGTATAGCAATGAACTATTTTATAATTTGCTAAGGCTGGAAACAATTAAAGTTATTGAAACTTTACGGGAAAGTGTGTTTATTCTCACACGCAGCTGTTATGGACATAACACGGTTACAGGCTATCTGTGGAGATGAGTTTACTGAACATTCTGGGCTCAGAAAGCCCCGCCCAGGAATCTGTCAACCTCCCTTTCCACCTCCCTCAATCTAGACCACATGGCTGTCATTAATTCTGCATGCTAATAGCATTGTCATCTAAATAAATAATTATGATTTTCAATTAAGGATCCCAGGACCTCTGGGACCCAAACTGACCCAGACACTGAGAGGCCTATGTCCCCAGAGGCCACAGAGGTGGCTGCAGCTCTGCTGTTAGCTACGCCAGCCAGGCGCCTCTCAGATTCCAGGGGCTTTCCAGAACCAGAAGCTGTGGCCCTAATTGGCCACCAGCCCCACTGCCCATCACTGTGACGAGAGGAGAGCAGGCTCAGTCCTAGAAGTCAGGGGACTTTGCTTTTAGTCACTTAGTTACCTCTTCTGCTAGACTAGTGCTTTTTGAATGTGCCTAGGCAGCACCTGGTGATTTTGCTAAAATGCAGACTGTGGTTCATGGAGTCTGGGATTCTGCATTTTTAGTGAGTTCCCTGAAGCCCCTGCTGCTGCTAATTCCTGGACTACACTTTGAAGAGTAAGGAGCTAACATGAGCTTTCCCCTCTGAACTAATTTCCTTTAACCTCAGGATGAAGATGCTAGACTTGATCTCTGAGGGCCTGTATAGCTCTGATTTCCTGGGATCCCATAATAAATAACCATAGCTTTTGTACTTAATGTTTATAGCAGTACTACTCAAAATAGCCATAATACAGAAACAACCCAAATGTCCATCAAACCAGTGAAAGGATACACAAATTGTGGTATTCCCATACAATGAAATACTACTCATTCACAAAAAAGAATAAACTACTGATACATTTTTTTGTACTGGGGATGGAACCCAGGGGCATTCTATCTCTGAACTACACCCCAGCTCGATTTTATTTTTTATTTTGAAACAAGGTCTCACTAAGTTACCGAGGCTGGCTGTGAACCTGTGATCCTCCGGTTTCAGCCTCCCAAGTGCTGGGATTATAAGTGTGCGCCACCATGCCCAGCTCTAGTGATATACATTTAATCAGGAGTGACTCTCACGAAATGAGAAAGAAGCAAGACACAAAAATTCCAGGAAGTATTATTCATATGAAATTCTAGAAAAGAAAAACTCTAAGGATAGAAGTCAGATCAGCAGTTGTCAGATCCAGGCACATTACAGAGGTAGTTGCCATTCTTTGTAATAACCTTTGAGGGAGGGCTATGTCCATATGAGGGATCCTAAGCTTAGAGGAAAACCGATGGCTTCAAAAGAAGAGGTAGGGTTTGAATCAATGTCTGATGCTTGGTTCCGGGACCTGGGCTACTTCTGGAAGGCTGCCTTGGCGCCGCATCCCTTGGTCCTTTCTGCAAGTTCAGTCAGTTCTGAAAGGGGTCCCAGGGTCACTCCTGGCTCCCAGCCTCTCTACCAGGGGCTTTCCTTTTTGTTGTGGTGCTGGAGATAGAACCCAGGGCCTCATGCATGCCAAGCAAGCACTCTACCACTGAGCTACACCCCCAGCCCTTTTCTTTCTACTTTGAGACAAGGTCTTGCTAAGTTGCCCAGGCTGGCCTCAAACTTGTGATTCTCCTGCCTCAGCTTCTTAAGTAGCTAGGATTATGAGTGTGTGCCACTGCACTTGGTGGGGGTGGGGCTTTTGTTTTAAGAAATATGGTTATAGCTGGGCGCAGTGGCCCATGCCTGTAATCCTAGTACTTGGGAGGCTAAAACAGGAGGGTTGCAGGTTTGAGGCCAGCCTCAGCAACTTAACAAGACCTTGTCTCAAAATAAAAAAGTACAAAGGTGTAGCTCAGTGGTAGAATATCCATGGGCTCGATCCTCATTAACACACACACACACACACACACACACACACACACACACTCACACACACACGAGAAGCATTGCTGTTGTGCATTCCTTTATTGAACATGGAACCCACCCTGGTTAGAAAATGCCCCTAAAGTGAGTCTGATGCCCCTATCATCAGTTTGGTGGGTGCAATAAGCCCTCAATAAACACATTGTTCTATCTACATCTCTATATACATATATGTGTATTTACAGTGCTTGGGATGGAACCCAGAGCCTCACACATGCCACATGCTAGGCAAATACTATCACTGAGCTCTAACCCCAGCCCTATAATTTTTTTTGTTAAGAAGGAAAGTTCTTCTGTGGGCACGCAGCATTTGGAGAGTGGGGAAAGTGGCCCAGTGGGAAGTGGGGCTTCCTGGTCAGGAGGCGGGGGCAACATGGCCCCACTGGCCCTTCACGATGTGTCCTGGAGAGGCTGGGATTATCTTCTCCATTTTGCAGGTCAAGGACCTGAGGGTCTTGGGGTTGAGCCCCTTCTCTGAGGCCACACAGCTTGTTAGTGGTGGAGGCCTGACTTGTAACCTGTTTTTGTGGCTCCCAGTCCCATGTCTGAGAAGACAGAGCCCTGCCCCTAGGAAGTGTATGAGAACACAGCAGCCACTTGCAACCAAGAATGGACATTGAAAACCAGGCTATACTTCTGAGGACTCACAGAGTAGCTCAGAATAAAAGGAATTCAGCAGAGGAATGAGCCAGTGAGGACGGAAGCATCAGGGAGTCCTTCCTGAAGGAGGTGAGGCTTATGGTAGCTTAGCTGTAGAGGTTGGCTACAGGAGAGGCAGGCAGAAGTGGAAAACTGTACTTATGTCCCTGCCTCCAGCTCCCTAGGAAGACCTGGATATGAACCATTAGGAAAAGAATCAAACCATGGAGAGAAAACTTAGGATGAGCTGGGCTTGGATCTATCTAGGATGGGTGGAGAAGCTCTGGCTCTGCCCACAGAATCTGTTTGGGAAAGGGGCATCAGCCACAGGTGGGCAGAAGGGGTGTCCTCAGGGCCTTCCAAATCACTTGCAGGTCTCCCCTGCTCTGCCACAGCAGGCCCCAAGTCCTGCTGCCCCGTGGCTCCAGATGTGGCCCAGGAGCTGCTGCGTCTTACTCAGCCACCCTCTCAACCCTGACATCACCCCCACCCAGGGCCAGATTACCCCTCTGGGCATGCAGGAGGCCTGTTGGCTCCAGCAGCTGGTGCAGGATTAATAATTGAGGCTCTCTCCCGAGCCCCGGGCCCATCAGGGACCAGTCCTCCTATTACTGCACTCTGATCAATTAGTGGGAAGAAATGAGGTCAGAGAGAGCAGGTGTGGGCTTGGCTTTGTTTCCAGGGAAGGACGAAGCTAGGCTGGGGCTGGGGTAAGAGGAGGAGGAGGAGGAGGAGGAGGAGGAGGAGGAGGAGGAGGAGGAGGAGGAAAAGGAGGAGGAGGAGGCAGCGGCTGCTCTCGAGGCTTCAGGCCAGGGCAGTGGAGGAGAGAGTGAAGCACATGCGCGGGCCTTGCGGCTTGGAGGGCTGGGCCTCACAGTTGCCAAGAGATAAAAACAGCATTTGGAAAACATTTGTGCTCCAGGCTGTACAGGGCACTGAGATGGGCCCATTAGCCACTTAATGTCCTGGATAATGACCCTCGGCTTCTGAGAATGTCAGCTGGAAACCCAGACTCTACCAATGGCGTGGAAACAGGCCAGCGTCCTCGGCCTCCTGTTCAAAGCCGTCCTCATCGAGCCAGCCAGCCTCGGCCACTTCATCTGCGGCCCTCCTCTCATGCCGTGTACGCTTCGGCTTTCAGAACACGTCCCGGGTTCTCTTAGTTCTCTTCCTTTGCTCAAGATGTCGCCCACTCCTGGCCCTCTCTGTTCCATCTCTGCCTGGAGAAATCATCCTCGTCCTTCCCACACCGTGTCACACGGCTGCCTCTTCCCGAGCCCTTCTCTTGCAGCCCTGACCTCCAGGACGCCAATACCAGTCTGCCTTAAATTAAGGGACTCTGACCCCGCTCTCATCTTCTTTTCCCACTTGGGAGCATGAGATCACAGAGTGCTGCTGCCTGTCCCTCTGGGTGGCTCGCTGCAACTGTTCTTGACTCATTCAGAGGAACACGACTTGTCCAGTATGCTCTCTGGCACACAGTAGGGTCCAGTGACTGGTGAATCTAATGCCTAATTGTACATATGTGGCCTACTCCTCCGGACCTCTGTGAAGGTGTAAATTCTTTTGTCCATTAATGCCTTCATCCTTGCTGTTCCCTTTGGCTTGAGTGCCTTTCCCTGCATTTTTGTCTGGCAAGATCCAGCTCCAAGTCAGGCTCATATGCACTCTCTTTGTGTTTTTTACACCTTCCCCTGACGGCATGATTCATGGAAGGCTTTTGCCCTCAAAGACTCACAATCTGTCTGGCAGGCAAACAAATAGCAGTAGTGTACTCTTCAAATCAAGGACTCTCAGGCTTCAGGCCTTTGTATTCTAAAGATTCAAATAGGCTGGGCATGGTGGTGCATGCCTGTAATCTCAGAGATTCCTGCAGCTGAGGCAGGAGGATTGCAAATTTGAGAGCTAGCCTGGGCAACTTAATGAGATCTTCTCAAAATAAAAAAATGAAAAGGGCTGGATATATAGTTCAGTAGTAGAGCACCCCTGGGTTTAATCCCTAGTAACCTATCCCCCCAAAAAATTCCAAGTCGGTAATGAAAAGTTTACCTTCTCCAAAATCAGAGCTGCTGCTATGTTAACATCTACCAGGACAGCATTGCCATCATGGCCCGGGTTTGCAGCTCAACACGGGTTTGCACAGTACACGTGCCTCACAACCTTCCATGGTAGCCCTGATCTAATGCTCCTAGTGCAGCTCTCTTCCCTAGAGGTGACTGCTGTTGCATTTCTTATGTATCATTTCAGACATTCTGTATATATCGAGCATGTATGTGTTTATGTGTGAGTCTTTTTTTTTTTTTAACACAAATGAGATTTTGTCATGACCAATCTTTTGCATCTTGTTTTCTTAATAATCTTGGAAATAGCTTCCAATCAAAACCACTGGGTCTATTCCATTACATTTTTACTCTATTGTTTTGAATAGCACTATAATAGCCATTATATGCGTGTACCACGCTTTGATCAGTCTCCTCTCAGTGAACATGTAGGTTGTTTCCAATTGTTTTTTAACACTCTAGACAACACTGCGACCATCATCCTTATAGGTACATCTTGGAACACTGGTAGGTGAGTTTGTCTGTGGTACAAATTCCTAGAAGTTGAATCGCTGAGTTAAAGAGAAGGTATAAATGTCTCACATTTTAATGGACATTGCCAAATTTCCCTTCAGAGACCGAGCTGAGTTTTCCAAGATGAGTAAGAGCTGGCGAGGTAAAGTCACAAGCAGAAGGAACAGCACGGTCAGAAGTTTGGTGGGGGCTGATAAGACAGTCTGTTTGGAGAACTGAGTCATTCTGTGTGGCTGTATTGTACAGCAGAAAGCAGTGCTGGGGTGATGGGGCCCGAGGCACTCGGTGTGGCGGCCTGGTTTCAGTAACAGAGGTTGGCAAATAACAGCTTGCTGGCCAAAGCTGGCTTGCTCCAACTTTTGTAAGTTGAATTTTATTGAAATGTAGCTAACTCCATCTGTTTACTCATTGTCTATAGCCACTTTTGCTACAACGGCAGCTGAGTGGTCAGTAGGGTCCACTACCTATGGAGCCTGGAATATTTACTTCCTGGTCCTCTCCAGAAGAAGTTTGCTGGGCTGAGAACAGCAGCAGGCCGTGAGGATTTCCAAGAGAAGAGAGACACAGTCACTTTGAAAAGGCATTTTGAAAAGATCACTCTGTTGCTGTGCAGAGAGAGGATTGGGGCAGGGGTGGAAGACCAGAGAGGAGGCTTTGCAGTGGCCCAGGGGAGATGACAGGGCAGTGGGGATGGAGAGGAGAGGATGGATTTGCCAAGTACTTGAGGACTCAGAGAATGACTGAGTGAGTGGAGAAGGTAGAGAAATCCAGGGTGTTTGGAAAGATGCTGCGTTTTGGTGTTGACAAGTGCAATCCAGGCATCCAGAACTTCTAGCTCTTCTCTGGCTGCCAGGACTCTGGGCTGGCTGACCTAGGTTCTCTGTTCTCCCTTGATTTCAAGGATCAACCTCTTTTGACCTTCAAGACAGCATCAGCAAAAAGGGACCTGGAGATATCTTACAAAGCTGGGCTCAGTTTTCATCTTCTTTTTGATTTCACACCAAATCCATGTCCCTCATCTCCCTGCTTTTCTGGCCATTTAAAGGTTTATTATCAAGATCCCTCAAAGGATCCTCAAAGCCGTCCGGAGCATGGGCTTGTGGGCCAGGTCAGGCTGCTATTTTGGTTTTACCCACCTTCGTGAAGATAATCTCCTGGTCATTTCTCACAAGATAATACTTTGTTTTCTTTTTGAGATGGTGGTGGTCTCCAGCTCAAGTCAGAAGGGTCAAGTATAAAGAACAGGCCATGAGCTGGGGACAGTGGTTCATTAGAATCATTAGAATTTAAAAGTGTAGTGATAAGGAGTGTTTTTTGTTTTTTTTTTAGTATTAGGGATTGGACCCAGGGGCATTCTACCTCTGAGCCCTTTGATTTTGAAACAGAGTTTTGCTAAGTTGCTGAGGCTGGCCTCGAATCTGGGATCATCCTGTCTCAGCCTTGCAAGTGCTGGGATTACAGGTATGCACCACTGTGCCTAATATGATTAGAGATCAGTGGAATCATCCCTTCTGGAAATCAATGACACTGTCTCAGAATCCTGTGATCTGAATAATAAGGATTGTGTCCCAGTGAAAACACAAGACAGACCAAGGTTATGTAGACAGAAGCAGAAAATAAAGAACAAGGTTAGTTCAAGGGGCCAAGGTAGTGAGACCGCTCTGACTTCTAGCACAGAGCAAGCAGGGACATTCTCTGGGAATTTTTAGACTGACGAAACCTATAGCGAAGCAGAGAGGGGGAGGGCATAAGCCAGAGGGTGGAGAGAAATCGATTAAACATGGAGATGGAGAGGAGGAAATTGAATAAGTTCCTATGCACAGTGGTTCCTATGCACAGTAGGCGAGCTATTTGCTGTGCCAGGAACACCACACTCATGACTCGCTTATGCCTTTTAATAACTACGAGTGTAGGTAGGACAGTCATCACTTTAAGCAAGAGGAAACTGAGGCTCAGGGAAGCTAAGCAGCATGTGCAAAAATCCCCAGAAAATACACGGCGGAGTAGGGACTGTGTCAGTCAGCTTTCTGATACTGTAACAAATACCTGGTATAATCAGCTAACAAAGAGGAAAGTTTTTTTGCTTATAGCTTTGGAGTTTTCAGTCCATGTTCAGGCAGACCCATTGCATTTAGGCCTCTCTTGGGGAGAGGGGTGGCACACCATTGCTGAAGTGCACGGTGGAGCAAAGCCATTCACCTCATGGCTGGGATGAGAAAGAGAGAGAGAGAGAGAGGGAGAGAGAGAGAGAGAGAGAGAGAGAGAGAGAGAGAGAGAGAGAGATTGAGACTGGCATCTCACAGTCCTCTTCAAATGACACTCCCAGTCCCCTCCCATGAGGTCTCACCGTTTAAAATTTCTACCATCTCCCAACAGCGCCAAGCTGGGACCAAGCGTCAACATCTGGGTCCTTGGGGGGTGCATTCTGGATGTAGACTCTTGCAGGGGCCAGATCCAGGGCTAATTGGCCCCCAACCTAGACTCATCCACACTCTACCAGGCAGAGCGCGGGACGAGGGCAGAGGAAAGAGAGGCTCAGGGAGGCGACAGGGCCGAAGGAGGCTCACAAAATCCTCAGTGCTTGCCAAGCTCAGCCACTCACGCCTGAGCAGCCGGCTGATTTTTCATAAAATAAAAGAAGTCCCTGAATTGAGAAATATGTGTGTCTCCTAGATTGGATTGTGCAGTGAGCAGCAGCCAGAGCGAGCAGTAATCCATCACGGCCCGGCGTTGGCGGGTGCTGCCAGCCGAGCCCGCGCGGAACAGTCGTGAAGGTGACCTTGGGGGAAAACCAGGGTCCAATCTCCAGCTGCCTCCTGGGAGTCTGGGCCCAGGGTGGAGGGGAGTGGGTGGTGGGTCCCTTCCTCATGCTGGGGGGCAGCTTGCCTCCATTTCCTTGTCAGAGTCTTACACGCTGCCCTTTGCTGGGTCTGAGAGTGGCTGCCAGGTCCCAGGGGCAGAGGAGATGCAGCCTGGAGAGATGGGCTGAGCCAGCAAGACCCAAACTCTCACACTGAGACTCAGGTTATTGCTCCTGGGGACCCCAGGGTCAACCGTCCTCCCTGGTTGGGTGGGCGTCCAGGGATGGAGCCAATAGGCAGAGGTGGACCCTGGAAGGCATCTGCTACCTAGGCAAGGCTGTGCCTAAAGGAGTTTGGCTGTGTAGCCAGTCAGACTCGATTTCAAAGCCTAGGTGGGCTGCGTGTGTACTGTCCTCCTAAGGACACCGTGAACCCCCATTTTACAGCTGAAGGAACTGAGGCACAGAAGATAAGTAACAGGCTCAGAGGTTGAGTAACTTGCTCTTGTGATGGGTCTACCAAGGGTTTTTGAGGGGTAGCTATCATAGGCCACGCTTATTTGGTGTTGATGATCTGCCTGAGATTTCCCTAGGATTTAATCTTAATGACCATTATGGGACAGATTCTATAAGAGTACCATTTTGCAGATGAAAAAACAGACACACAGAGAGGTCAAGTAACTTGCCCAAGGTCACCCAGTTGTGGAGTCAGAACTGGGATGCAGCCAGGCCCCAGTCTGTGCTGTGGACACTGTTCCCACTGAGCAGCAGCACTGTGGGCTGGACTCAGAGCTAAGTGCTCCCTACGGATCCACTACAGACCCACGAGGAGGACGTGATACCACGGTCCTCACTTTATGTATGAAGAGATCAGAGGAGTAAAGCAACCTGTCTGAGGTCACACAGAGAGTAGAATGACAGGTCTGAATGACACTCAACCACTAGACTCCAAGGACAACAAGGAGATGGGGTCATAACCCTATTTTCAATTTCCACAGGGAAGTAAAAAGGCTTTTTTAAAGGATGAGAGGGCAGATGTTCCATGTCTCATTTGGGTGGTTTGTGTAGATTTCAGAGGAGGAGGCGATCACAGAAGGAGTGGAAAGCCCAACAGTTTGCTGGATGTGACAAGGAGTCCTGAGCCCCACCCTTATGCTCCTGCCTGGGAGCCTGCCTGGTGTTGTGGGAAGCCTGGGCTTGTTGGCATCAAACAAACCTTCCCATCCCAGCTTTGCCCTTTAGGCTCTGTGTGGTCTTGATGAAGACGGACCCTTTCTGAGTCTCATTTCTTCTCCCTAAAAATGGTGATAATGTGTCTGTCTGTATTGTAGGTGTGTGTGTGTGTGTGTGTGTGTGTGTGTGTGTGTGTGTTTATAGAATGTCCTTCGCAGAGTGTGACACACAGTAGGTGCTTCATATATATTGGCTTTTATTCTTGTGCCAGCTGAGGGGTCTGGTAGCAGTTTGTTGCTGCAGAACAGAAGATACGTGGAGAGAGAGGCCTAAGGTGTGTGCAGAATGGTCCTCCTCTCAGAGATGAGGAAACTGAGGCAAAGGGGCAGGGACTATCTTTTCCAAGATCCCATGGCCAATTAGTGGCAGCAGCTGGGCTTGGTGGTGCACACCTGCAATCCCAGTACTTTGGAGGCTGACACAGGAGGATTGCAGGTTTGAGACTAGCTTCAGCAACTTAGCATGACCCTTAGCAACTTAGTGAGAATCTGTTTCAAAAGAATAAAATCGGGCTGGAGTGTGGCTCAAAGATAGAATGCCCTTGTATTCAATCCCTCGTACCACAAACAACAACCAAACAATTAGTGGCTGCAGCAGGACTCCTGCCCATAGGAGTCAAGCCATGGCCTTCTAACCCCACACTTTACAGTTCTTCTCTGATGGGCCAAATGACAGTCCAGGGTTCCTGAGAAACCCTAAGCCATGGAGCCACTTCTTGAAGGATAAAGGGCAATAGACCCTTCGGCAGGGAGTTGGAGCTACTTCCCTCTTTCATTTTCAAGGTTTGGAGTTGCAAGGGGTGAGTCAGATAGACAACCCTGGCATGCGGCTGTGCTGTGGGGAGCCAGCCAGTAGTCTTCCCCTGTTTCTTGCCCCAGGCCTGGCCAAATGCACCAGGCTCAAACTCCTCATCTATCAAGATCCTGTTGGCTCTCAAGGGCCTCTGTGGTTGGCTGGATCCCGACACTGCCGTTCCTGTTGGCCAAGTCTGTCCTAATGTGGCTGATGTTCTTCCAGGAGGTGCCGCCCACTCACGCCCCAGCTTTCCTACTCTGCCTCTCTGGCCTCTCTATGCCCTGGCACAACCTTCATCCTCACCAACTGGGGCCCTGCAGCAGCCTCTGCTTGCTCTCCCTGCCTCCCATGGGCACACCGAAGCCAGAATCAGCTTTCTTGCCAAATCCAGCCGTGTCATGTGAATGAAGCTCCAGACCCCTTGGCTGGGCATCTGATCTCAACCTGCGTGGTCTGAGCTTCTGCAAACCTCCAAGGCCTAACCCAAACACCTCCTTCCTCCAGGCCCAATGCGTGCAAGCCTATGTAGTAATCTTCACTGTCTCCCAGCGAGTGGTTCATGCAGTTCTTTATAGTGCTGGCTCACTGGGTGAACACTGCTTCTTACCTCTCTGCCTGGCCCCTCGGTTCCCCACTGGGCAGTCAGCTCCCAGAGGACAAGGGCTTGGGTCTCCTTCTCTGGTGTATCCAGATATAATGGCTGGGCTTCACCAGTGGAGCCATGCTGACTGTCAAAATCCTAAAATATTTTTGTACTGGCTGGCAGATAGCTGTCTTGTCCTCTCCCCTGAGATCCTGGCCCCTTCTGTGGTGCAGCAGGTGCAGGGTTAGGGTCTCCTGATTGGTTGGTGCCTTGGTCAAGCTGTTGGTATATTTCTAATTTGATCTAGAAAAGCCTTTCACAGGGGATGGGCCTGCCCCTCTCCTTCTCTGCCTGGAAAGCACCCTGGTTCCTCCCAGGTCTCGGCTTCCAGTTCACGAACAGTCTCAGTGGCTGTGCAAGCCTTGCTCTCTGGAAAGAAGTGGAAGCCTTTCCCCAGGTAAAGTGTGATCTGTCCCCAGCCTGGTGCAGAGGCGGCACTAGAGGCTTTGGACTCCTGGCCACAGGCTATAGGTTGGGGAGCGCATGGTAGCTCTGCTTAGTCGCGACACATGTCTGGCACCGCAGAGCTGAGTCAGGGTGGCCCCTGCTCCTCTGGAGCTCACAGCCTGCATGGGGAGACAGGCATGTAGAGACAATGACAGTGCAGGATGACAATGGAGCTGAGGGCCTAGAGGCCCAGGGCCGGGGAGAGCACCGTGGAGACTGCAGGAGCTAAGTCCTGAGGGATTACATGGAGGAGCCCTGCCTGGCCCCAGGGTCACTGCTGCAGGACACCGCCCTCCTGGAAGGCAATGCTGAGTCACCTCATTGCTTGTCCTGCCCAAACCCACAGTGTGAATGACAACATCATGACTGACACTTAAATGGTGCTTCCCGTATTTTAAGTGCTCTATATGTAATAACCCATTTAGTTCTCATGATGACTCTATCAGGTAGACACAGTCAATATTCCTATTTCATAAATGGGAAACTGAGGCATGGGATATTTATGTAACTTGTCCAAGGTCCCAGAGAAAGGATGTGGTAGAGCCATGATCCTGACCCAGACATAGTAACAGAGAATCTGAAGCCATGCAAGGGGGTGAAACCCCCCAGGGACAGTGCACTGGAGACACCAGGAAGGACCAGCAGTTCAGGGGAGGGCTGCAGAGATGCTAGTGCTAAATGTGAGGTGTAATCCATTCACCCAACAAACCAAGCATCTTCTCAGTGCCAGGCTCTGCTCTTCATGCTGTGAAAGTAGCACAGAACAAGGCAGAACCGCCACCCCCCATGCCCCATGAGGTGTGTATTCTAGGGAAGGGGGGGACCAGTAACCAACAGTCAAGTATGTAGCGTGACTGATGGTGACCAGCAATATGGAGGCCAACTAAGCCAAGGGGTGGGGGGCCAGGTGGTGCTGCAGTTATAAAGGGGGATTTCTCACTGGACAGGTAACATATGAATGGTGATTTGAAGGTGAGAGAGGTGTAAATCGTCCTAGGAAGAAGGTCCTAGGAAGAAGAAACAGCAAGTGCAAAGGCCCTGGGCAGGAGGGAGCCTGGCACGCAGGAGGAATTGCTAGGAAGCCATGTGGCTGTCACCAAAAGCTGTAAGTAATATGATTGGATAACTGTTACATAGCTTTAGGTACCTACCCTCACTCTGTATTGCAATGAGATGTATAGTTTTATAACCTTAGGCAAGTCCATTAGTCTCTCTGTGCCTCAGTTTCCTCATTAGTAAGATGGGGTTAATAATAGTATCGACTTATTGGGAGGATTAAATGAGTTACTGTGTATAAAGCGACCAGCACAGCACTTGCTATTACCATCATTACCATTATTATTTGTTATCATTGTCATTGTCTCCCCCTCTCTACACTATGACCTTTTGAGGACAATGGCCACGCGCTGTTCTTCCTGCAGCCGGGGCCATCATCCCAAGGCAAGGCTTGCAGGGTGGGCTTGACCAGGGAGGGTGGGGGTGATGGAACAAATGGAGTAACCCATGGCAGGACGTGCGTGGCACCAGGTCCCCCAGAGCTGGCCAGAGCCCAGGTAGCTGGGCGTGAAGCAGGCCCATCTTCACGTCAGCACACGCAGAGCCCCTGGGCCTGACAATCTATTTGTTATTAGGGTAATAAATAAACAAGTTGCTTGTCAGCACAGGGACTGGCACGCACGCCTTAGAAGATAAATGCTGCCTCTGAAATAGACAAATATTTACCATCCTCCAGACGAAGTTGTCAGCCCTGCTAAAGGCCTCCGGGGCTCAGAATTAAAGTGAATGTGAAGGTTTTTTTTTTTTTTTTAAAGCTCTAATGGAAATAGATCAGTGTTCTTCTTCATAACAAAGAATGTGAAATTGCCTGGCCATGAGCACCTACTATGTGCTGGGGCTTTCCCATGACCCTTTGGGGTAGGGGCTGTGACCACTGTTTACAGAAGAGGAGTCCAAGACTGGAATGAGCAAAGTGACTCGCTAAAGACTGCACTGCGGATGGTGGTAGAGCTGGGATTTCAACCTGACTCCCAGATTCAAACTGGGCTAGAATTTGAACCGGGCTCTGGGTTGGAGCTTCCTGTGGTCGGGGCATTGGAATCCTGAGCTCAGTGGAAGGGAGAGACGATAGCAAGGACCTTGGGGCCACCTTTGCTTCATGGCATAGACATATGGGGCCCATGAGGGGCTTGTGTCCCAGCCAGGTGGTCCCAGGGGCCTGGAGGGAGTGGTTTGAATTGTAACCTTGCAAAGTGTCAGAGCTGGGAGAGGAGTTCTTTGTCCAGATGGAGACCAAGGTGTGGCCCAACCCTGGTATATCAGCTCGTGTCATGTGTGTAGGAGGCAAGTGATCTGGTACCCATTTTACAGACCAGGAAACTAAGGCTCAAAAGACCGTGATTTGTCCAGCAACATAGCCAGGGAACAGTGTCCTACGGCGCAAGGTGGGGGGAGTATCTCTGGGTCCCCAGGTGCAGAGAGTATTGCCCTGAGAGGGAGACTGCAAAGGTTCAATCCCAGCGCTGCCAGTTATTAGCTGTGTGACCTTGGACATGTTTCTTTGTGCTCGGAACTTCTGTTTGCTTCTCTACAGGATAAGCGTCATCATAACTTACTTTGAGGGTTAAGATGAAGAAAGTCAGTAAACACGAAGGATGTAGACTGAGCCTGACACATAGCCAATGAGGAGCATTAGTAATCACATCACTGCTGAGTTGTTTGTGTGTCAGTCATTCATTCAGGAACACTTATGAGGGTCTGACACAGATGCCCCAGTGCCTGTTCACACATGCCTGTCCACATATGCGCTTACCATTTCCAAGTGCAGGGGCAGGCCAGAGGCACAGGTGTTAACACCCCAGCCTCACCTCCTCTCCTGGGGCATTGCCTAGCCAGTGATGCTGGGAGCTATTGGGGAGATACCTGCTTATCTTTCTTTGGCTGGGATAACTCAGAAGTTCAACACTGGCTCCCAGAATTAGGTTCTCATTACCCATAGCAGCGACTTACTCAAAATATGCAAGTTTATTGGTGCCGTCCGCTCCCTGCCTCACTTCCCAGTGTCTTCCAGTGTTTACTCCAGGCAAACCATTGCCTGTGTTTGAGTCTTTGTTTTAGAATCTGCTTTGGGGAAACCAAAACGAAGCCAGTTCCCGACGTGTATTGCGTCCTGTATTTGGACTGCTTAGGCAGATGTCGTGGGGAGATGAGGAAAGACTTTCTGGCAGGGGAACAGCATCTGCAAAGGCCCAGAGATGTGAGCAAACTCTGCTTGGCCTAGGCTGAGGAGAGCAGGAAGGCTGAGGCCGAGGGCCTACCACCTTACAATTCCAGCCCAAGTTTGGGCAAAATGTGGATTTGGGAAAGATCCCTCTGCTGGCCACAAGGAAGTCTCTGTTCAGATAACCATCCCAACTTAAATCTCAGGGCTTCTTGGTAAAGGCTGGGGTGTTTATTGTTTTTTTTTTTTTTTTTTTCTGAAAGTCCCCAAAGATATTCACCAGCTTGAGGGTAGTTTTAATTAGTTGGAGTTCATTAGCAAATACCAGCTATTGCTGATGAGCCCCACTGCAGTGTCTGGAAGCTATGAAGGCAGCTGAGCTTCTCTGGAATGAGTATGAGTGGGAGGCTCAGCTCAGGTCTAGAAACAACTCAGGAGTAGGAGCAAGGGCAGGGCAGGGGCAGGGTAGGGGCAGGCTCTCCCTGGACAAAGCTCTTCTTTCTTCATGTCCCTCCTCCAGGAAGTACCCCTTACACACACACACACACACACACACACACACACACACACACACACGCTCCTGCTCTTCCATGCTCACTTGCTTTGTTATTCAGTTCAGCAAACAGTCCCTGAGCTCCTACTAACGCAGGACTCTATGCTGGGCCCAGATACAGTTCTGAGCCCCAGAGAATCCCTCACTCTGGACAAGGATATAGACCTGTAAACTGGCAGTGGTGGTGTGGTAGGGAAGATGTCCCAGTAGACTCAGAGGGAGGGCTTAATCAACTCTAGGGAAGAGGTCATGGAAAGCATCTCAGAGCCAGTGAAGTCTAAGCAGGGTTCTGAAGGATGCAGAAGAGTTGGGCTCTGTTCTTCCTTGCTCAGGTGTATGCCTTCCCCAGAGGATGAACATCAGCTTCTGCTAGACTTTCAGCTTCTCCCGGAGCTCAGGGCTGCCCGACAGCCAGATATGCTGAGCTTATCTCCTATGCTCAACCACAACTCAAGCCTCACCATGCAGGTAGGAAGGAGAAAAGCTCAGAGCTTTGGCTTGAGACTAGCACTTCTACCTGCCCTCTTTGAATTTGAATTCCTAAGCTTAGAGTTTCTTTCCCAATCTTGGGAACTCTGGGCTTCTTTAGTTTTCCCGAGACTCTGGTATTTCAGCTCTCTTGTACCTCAGTTAGAGCTTCTACTTGTCCACCATTCAGGGTGTAAACAATCTTTACTTCCTCTTCTACATAAGCATTAGTCCCACAATTCCCTTTACCATTTCTCCCAATGTTCTTTAAACCCCATTGTAGAAAGCCCCATGTAGGAGAACTCCTATCTCAGAATTCCAAGGTGCCCATGCAGATTAACTTTCCACAGTGACATGTCATACAATCTTAGGCAAGTTATTAACCTCTCAGAGCTTGTCTCCTCTTGAGTAAAATGATGACATGACGTACTAACCTAACAACAGCAAGAATAACTTATACAAAAGGCTGAGCTTAGTGCCTCTCAGGGAGGCAGGAGGAAAAGGTGGCCTCATGCCTGTCAACACCCAGATAACTACCTCTGGCTGGAGCCTCCCTGTAGAGCTGTTTTGTTTCACCTGTTTTGTTTTTTGTTGTTTTTTCTCTCTTGATTATGAGATCCTTGATGAACCCTAAATCCATTGTTTGATTTATTTTAAACTTAGAACATGAAATGGTTCCAGAGAGATGGACTGAAGGTCTCAGAGTCACACAGACAGGCAGTGTCTGAGTGGGTCCTTGGGCCGTGGTCTGACTGGGTCCAGGCTCAGGTTTGTTAGAGCCTGGGGGATGCTAAGACATTCTACTAGAACACCCTAAAGCTGTTGAATACTTGGACCAACCAACCTGGTTCTAATCTCAGCTTCTCTCCACTAACATCCACGGTTTGGAATAATTTAGAATTTGTGAGCTGTCCTGAACTTTATTTTTTGCATTCTCTATGGAAAGTGTTAGCAAAGGTAATTATCTCTGAAGAAAAAAAATTTCCATGGGGATGTTTAATTGACATGAAACATTAACATGATGTGCCCCTGGCAAAGATGAATAGCCATTCATAGAAGTGAGTTATTCTAAGCATGTCTGTAACTGGCAGTAGAGGTGGGAAGAATGTATCTCCTTGCTTTTATCTTGCAATTCACATTTTTATTCATCAGTCAGAGTCTGGGAGCCCCTCCCCTACAGCCATGCTGGTTCTGATCACTTCTTTTTCATGTGCTCTTATAATAAGACAACCCACTGCCCCTGTGTGATGGTTTGGATTTAGAATGTTTCCTCATGGAAACAAAGCAGCAATGTATGGAAGCAGAGGTAGGTTGTAATCTCAGCAGTGGAAAAACCTATTGAAATGATTTATCTAGGTGGAAACTTAGGCAGGTAGGGTGTGGTTGGATGCAGCCTTGGGGATTATACATGGTTCCTCCTCCCCTTGCTCCCTTACTTCTGGCCTCCATGATGTGAGAGCGAGGCTTTGTTCTCTCCTCTATCTGCTTCCCACCATCATGCCCTGAGATCCACTGCCTCCAGCCTCATGTGGACTGAACTCCAGATCCCCAAGGAAATTGTGAGTAAATAAATCTTCTTCTTTTTTTTTTTTTTTGTAGTACTGGGGATTGAGCTCAAGGGCATTCTACCTCCAAGCTATACTCCCAATCCTATTTTTTATTCTTTACTTTGAAACCGGGTCTCACTAGTTGCAGAGGGCCTCACTAAGTAGCTGAGGCTGGCCTCGAACCAGGATCCTCCTGTCTCAGCCTCCCAAGTACTGGGATTACAAGTGTGTGCTACCATGCCCAGCTAAATTTTCCTTCCTCTAAGTTGTGTGGTCGGTCTTTTAGATTATAGCAGTGAGAATTCTGACCAAGACAGCCTGCCAATTGCTGTGCCATTGCTCATGTTGCAGTCCTAGAGTCCAGTCCCAGGTCCCCCAGTGATTCTTTATGGCGTTGGAGAAGTCCTTGACCTTCTCTGAGGATTCTGTGGTATTCAAGCCTCTCTTTACAATAGCCCACTCACTTTCATGGCCTCAGATCCCATTTAGAGTTCATGAATCCCCTAAGCCTTCAGTCAAACAGGCTCACTTCCTATCCAGGGACACGCTCCGTGCTCTCCTCCTTCCTTCACCAGGAATGTACTTCCTTTCTTTGCCATTAAAATCTCATGCATCTTTTATAACTCAGACAAGAAATTCTTTCCTCTGTGAAGTTTTTCTTCTAGTTTGCTGTGAGCCTTCCCCTACCATCATTTTGGGGGCTTCTTTTAATCACATTCTGCCTGACAGAATTCTTGTAGACATGTCTTTTCCCCATGACTAGATTGTAAGCTCTTTGAAGGCAGAACCAATATTATTGATATCTACCTAAATCTACACTGCAGACTCCAGTCCACATAAATTCTCCACTGTAAATGGAGAAGCTGGAATTTTTACTTGGGGGTTCTGAGTGTAAAGTCCTTATGTGGTCATTAATTTTATGTGTAAACTTGAATAGATTAAGAGATGCTTATATAGCTGGTAAAACATTACTTTTGGGTGATCAGGAAAGTGCCTAAAGAAGGTCTGTCCCCAACAACATGGGTGATCATCATCTGATCTCTTGAGGGCATGGATAAACAAAAAAGGAGAAGGAAAGGCAAATTCATTCATATTTCTCTCTCTCTCTCTCTCTCTCTCTCTCTCTCTCTCTCATTATGCCCCCAGCCAATTTTTATTTTTTTGTTTTGAAATAGTCTCTCTTGGTTGCTGAGAGTCTGAGAGCCTTACTACTTGCTGAGGCTGCCTCAAACCTTTGATCCTACTTAGGCATGGCCTCCCAAGTACTGGGATTACAGAACGCACCACCATGCCTGGTTCCTTCTCTCTTTTGATGGGATATCCATCTTCTTCTGCCTGTGGACATCGGAGCTCTGGTCTTCAGGCCTTTGAACTCTGAATCGCACCACCAGCTTTCCTGACTCTCCAGTTTCCACACAGCATATCATGGGACTTTCTGGCCTCCATAATCACATGATCCATTTCCAAATACCTGCCATATTCTATCCATCAGCTCTATCTCTATCTTCATTTTGTCTCACTGTCTCCAATTGGTTTTGTTTCTCTGCAGGATTCTGACTAATCCTGACTAATGTTCCCTGTCTCTACATCCTTGTGAAATGGACAAAAGAACCTGTTTCCCTGGATTTCAAGGGCAGGTAATATTCCGTGTCTTGTGTTGCCTATGCCTATGAGGGTTTATTATAAACTCTGATGTTCTCTCATTCTCAGAGGATTATGAAATGGCTCAGCCTTCTTGAAGGAGCAAGCTAGACATTCAGTAGCAGATCTAATTCATGAACTTCACCATGGAATCTAGTGCTGGCCCTGGAGGATCTCCAGGCCTGAGACAGATGATTCCCCATTACTGGGCTTTGGGGCTGGGTGGTGGTTCTGAGGCCACATGGGGTTCTGAGCTGACTACCAGTCAGCCTCCTTTCCCTTACAGCCCCTCCCCCAAATCTCTTCCTCATCCAGTGTCTAGACAAAGAATGTTGATTGAATCCCACTATATATCATGCATTGGGCTAGGCACTGGGAAAACAAAGGTTAGCCAGACATCATCCTTGCTCCTGCTATGGCTAGGCCTGCTCTGGGCAAATTGTTTGACTTCTTGCCAAGTCATGGAGGAGGATGCTTCCTGTGAGCATTGTGCCAGGACCTGGGAGTGCAAAACAAGACACAGTTCCTAACTTCATGGAGTTCGCAGTCTAGTTGGAGAGCAGGTATTAGCAAAGCAGTCACATAAAGGGATGTATAATTACATCCTGAGATAAGTGCTTGAGAGCAAGAAACAGTCCTGGGGAGCAAGTATAATGAGGATTGAAAAATGGGCTTAGCAGCATGAGATCATTATGGAGAGCTGTTTTGTCGGAGTGATCAGTCCAGAAGCCATGTGGGCATGGGCTGAGGAGCAAGTTGGAGATGAGGGTGTAGAAGTGGCCAATATATGAATCTCTTGATCAGTGAATGCTGAAAGGGCTGGAAGGAACCTTTGAGGTCTTTTATGGCAGTCTCTTTAGAAAATGTTATAAAGGGATCTGCAGACATCATCTTTTGTAATCCTTGGAACAATCTTGTGACATAGAAGGGTCATGTTTTGTTCCTATTTGACAAAGGAGAAAAATGGAAATCCAGAAAGATGTTGTGTCTTGAAAAGAATGTTCACAGTAGAGACAGGACTGGAACCAATTCCCCTGGAATCCCTGCCTTCCTCTGTTCCACAGAGGAGCAGGTTATCGTATAGGTTATCTGAATGAATGAGGCTTGTTTTCAGCACACTCAAGATTGCTTTATTACTTTTTTGCAGTCCTTTAAGATTCAGGACCATGGCCGGCACCCCACAACATTCCATAAACACAGAGGAAAGCTGAGAGCCTTAGCAGATGAGATCATTGCCACTTTTGTAAGTTGGTTTTTTCAACAAATATCAACTGGACATCTACTAATTATGGGGTACTCTGAAAGGTCCTGGGGAAACAGAACTGAAAGCCTTCCCTTAAGGAGCCCACAGTCTTGGATGAAGAGGACAAAGACCCCGAGTAAGACATGTACACAGGGGTGGGGTAGAATCCTAAAGGAGAGTAGGGGTAAAAGAAGGTTACCTGGAGGAGGACCATCCTGTCCTGGGATGGATATATATATATATATATATATATTTTTTTTTTTTTTTGGTATGAGGGTTGAACCCAGAGGCATTCTACCTCCGAGCTATACCTCCCATCCTTTTTTATGTTTTCTTTTGAAACAGGATCTTGCTAAGTTGCTGAGGGTCTCACTAAGCTGCTGAGCCTGGTCTTGAACCTGTGATCCTCCTGTCTCAGACTTCCAAGTCCTAGGATCACAGGTGTGCATCATCAAGCCTGGTGAGATGAATCTTGAACAGAGCAGATGGCAGTGAGGAGCCACTGAGGGTTCTAAGCAAGGGCATGACAAGGTCAGGTGTGTGTTTTAGAAAGATCCCTGTGGTACAACATGAGAATGGATGTGGGGTGAGAGAAGAAATAGGGGATGACTCAGGAGGCTGAGTAAGAAGGAGTCTCCCCAAGCACATCCTAAAAGACATAGCCAGGTTTTAATTTTAACCTTGCTCGCAAAAGCAGATGGAAATATTACAGCTCTTCTGTTTCCCTTTGGCACAGGCACATTTTGCTATCTTGACCAGACCAAGCTGACATTGTGAGGGAGTCGTGCTGCTGCTGCTGCTGCACAGGAGGAAAATGAAATGCAGAGACGGAAGGGGAAAATTTTAATTTGTGGAACAATCACTAGGCATCAGCACCATATCCTTTTCACATATTCTCATTTAGTGCTCCCACCAACCTGGGAAGGAAGTAAGTCCTCAGTTCTCATAAAGAGAAACCAAGGAAGCCGGGCGTGGTGGTGCACGCTTGTAATCCCAGTACTTGGGAGGCTGAGACAGGAGGATCACGGGGTTGTCGCCAGCCTCAGCTACTTAGTGAGGGCCTTTGCAACTTAGTGAGACCCTGTTTCAAAATAAATAAAAAAAATAGGGCTGGGGGTGTAGCTCAGAGGTAGAATGCCCCTGAGTTTAATCCCTAGTACCACAAAAGAGAGAGAGAGAGAGAGAGAGAGAGAGAGAGAGAGAGAGAGAGAGAGAAAGAGAGAGAGAAACCAAGGGCCACGAGGGCCAGAGAGGTTAATTAACTGTGGCCCATGTCACATATGAAAATAAAAGGAGGAGTTGACATTTGAACCCAACTCTGTGAAGCTCCTGGTGCCTCTTATTCTTCCCACACGCTGTGTGTGTGTGTGTGTGTGTGTGTGTGCGTGCGTGTGGTACTAGGGGTTGAATCAAGAGGCATTCTACCTCTGAACTCCATGCCCAGCCTTTTTTATTTTAAAACAGGTTCTCACCATGTTGTGGAGAGCCTCACTAAGTTGCTGAGGCTGGCCTTGAACCCGCGATCCTCCTGCCTCAGCCTCTCAAGTATTGGGGTTACGGGCATGTACCCCCATGCCTGGTTTGCACTTGTTTTGGTGGATGATGACTAGAGCCCCAGCTGACAGAGTTGCAGAACAAGGCCTCCTGGGCACACACCTGGCAGACTCCTTGCTCACATGAGGGAATAATTGCATTAAGCATCCCTTTCTCAGCTCTAATGTCCAGGAGCTTTGGAAGGCCACAGACGGACTCAGTGACAGTCTCTTCTGGGCTGGGTGGGTTTTGCTTACTCCTACTACCCCATAGCCTCCCATCTTGTAGAAAAGAGCACTTTTGTGTTCATAGAGAAGACGACGAGAGGTTTCCTGTTGGTACCCATTACCTGCTTTGACACCCCTGAAGTGTCCTTGGCCCCCGAGTTTGGGAGATTGCACCATTCTCTCTGTTTTTTTTTTTTTTTTTTTTTTTTTTTTGTGGCGGCTATGGCGGCGTCTGCCGCAGAGCCGGAGGAAGCTTTATGGAGATGGTCACACTCCAGTGCCCAGCCTACTTGTTGGAACTTTCCAGAAATATTGCACTGCAGACATTTTCCACGCCGTTATGCTAATGGAATCAGGAAAAATCAATTGTCCTTAAGGAACAGGGGAATGAGACGTGCTGTAAATGCCACGGGATGAGTGATTGGTTGATTGCTTGCCGGCGATCGGAGCGCGTCTCATCCCTCCATTATTCTGATGAATTTTTATGGCATGCCTCCTTCCTTGCTTGCTCCCCCACCCCCGAACCCCCCTTAGCTGGGAAAGAAGGTTTATGGCTTGCAGCTTCTCAGTTGATTGAATGCAGCTGGCATTGTTGCAGCAGAGGACAAATAGGTACATTTGCTTTACAGGCTGAGAAAAGTGGGTTTGGAGAAACTGCACTGCCACGTCCCTCTGCAACAAAGGCGCCCTTAAAAATGCAGATATTTTTTATGAAATGACTTTACTTTCCTTCTCAGCTGTCCCTAATCTTCCTATCAGAGGAAAAGGTGAAAAAAAAAAAAAAGAAAAGAAAAAAAAAGCCGGTTGAGGGAAAGAAATATATGGCTTGCGATGCTATGGAAATCTGATTTTTCATTCTTATCACAAAAGAAGCTAACGAAGGCATTTCATTAGTATTCATTTTAGGCCGATGTGATTTTCTCCTCTTTGCTAACACAAAAATAAATAAATAAACAGTCGAGCCATGTCTGGGAAACTGCCGACAAGGCGGCTTGGAGCAGAGGTCAGCGTTTTCTGGAATAAGTGTGTGCCGTGTTCAGCAAGGTGGCCAAGAAGACGGACCCAGCTCAAATAGGGCCATCAGGGGCAGGGAGGAGACAAGGCTCGAGTCAAGACAGGTCTCCTGGGTTTCAAGGCTGGTGTCCAGCGTGGCTGTGGCAGTTTATGGACTGGGGAAGGCATTCGGGCTACGACTGCTGTATTCTCCAGGGAGGCATCTGCTGCTGGTACTCACAGTGCTGGCTGCTGGTTCTGGTACTGAGGATGTTTTAGCTGTGGCCAGGGCATCAGGGAATTCCTTCCATTGTTTTTCCATTCCTGTTTCTTCTTTAAGGGCAGTTGAGTCCTTCTGAAGATTAGGAGATCTTATTGGGTGAAAATCTCAGAGTGTTTGGCTGGGAAGAGGAGCCCCAGGGGCAGTGTGGACAGAGGAGAAGGCTTATTGTATTGGGCACCAGAGGGCTCAGTTGGGATTGGTGGGTGGAGGTGACAGAGAGGCAGAGAAGTCCACCAGATTTGAGACAAAATTTCAGATCAAACATGTGAGGCAAGTTACTGATGTCTCTGAGACTTAAAACTTGCCTTTGTAAAAGGAAGTAAATAAGAATAAAACTCCATCAATTATTTTCAAATGACTACCAGGAACAATAACTTACAGTCCGGGAAGTGGGTATCAGCGACCCCATTGTAGAGAAGGGGGAGCTGTGACCCAGAAAGATGTTGTGTAGCTGAGCCTCTGGGAAGCAGGGTCCTCCTCGGAGGCCACTGCTCTTTTCCCTCCTCTAGCCAAGGTCCTCTTTGTTCATGTGCTTCTTGGAGCTGCTGTAAGGAGGAAGTGAGATACACAAGCCGAATACTCTTTGTTCTTGGATAGAAATTCTTACCCAGTTCCCCTCAAATACTAAGTCATCTAATGTATTTCCATCTCTCTTCTGGGCTGCATGCTTCTGGAGGGCCTTTGCGCTCTCTGTGATTAACTCAGACCAGCAGTTCCTGACCTGCCTTAGAGGGCTATGTCTTCTAATACTTCCTGGCCTGGCCCATGTGATTGCCCCGTGTGTGTGGAACATGGTCGAGCCTCCCCAATCCTTCAACTCAGATGCTGCTACTTCTGGAAGACTTCCAGGAGACCCTACACAGTTCTTTGATTCTTCTGTGCTCTTCTTGGGTTGCTGCGTATTTGTTTCTAGTTATAGCAATACAAAGAGCAGTGGGAATCATAGTTCAGGCTGACCCGAGTTCAAATCCTCACCCTGGTATGTCATCACAAGTGAGTTACTTAAACTCCTTGAGCCTAACTTCCCTCATTGATCCATGGGTTAATAATAGTATCCACCTAAAAAGCTATTTGGAGGACTCAGTGGAAACTATTTGTAAAGTACTTGGCTCCATGCCTGGCACATAGGTGACCTTAAGCAATTCAAAATGAATGAGTGAAGTTTCTTTTTGGTTGGTTAGAAATCTTGAGAGAGATGACTGAGGATACATTTACTTTTGGCTCCCTCCCTTCTCCAGCTCACTTGTCCCTAGCCTTAGCCTTCTCTGCATGTCCCACCCATGATGACTGGCCCCAATGTGCCAGGCAGTTAGAGGCAGACCCAGGACAGGTGTAGGACGTCCGAGGCCCTCGTCTAGGGCTCTTCTTCACTGTCCCCTGCCCATTCAGGACTGGTAGCTTCTCAAGGGGAGGGGTCCCATCTTTTCTACTGTCTCCCCTGCTGTGTCTCCCACAGGCAGACCCTGCAGAGGGTGGTCTATTAGGTGTCGCAACTGGAGTGTGTGTGAGGGTGTGGGGGGGGGGTTCTGCAGCTCACTTCAGTCCCCACCTGCAGTGTGACCTTGAGGCCAGGAGATTTCCATCATTATGGGGGGGGGGTACAACTGCCAGACCTGTTGGCCTGGGTGGTGGTAATGAGAGGAAGAGGAGGGAGCTTTGTGGCTGGGCTGTTATGCATGGGAGGAGTTGCAGAGTTTGCTCTGCTGCTGTGGTTACCTTAGTTGTTGTTATTGCCTCTCAAAATAAAAAAGTCCCCACAGCCAGGGTCCTGGAGCCAGTCTGTTAGAGGAGATGGCTCTGCCCTTGAAAGCTATTCTCCTGGCCTGGCGTTTCCTGTGGGTAATTTGAAACTGGGGCTCAGAGACCTGAACTCCAGTTAATGGTTTTCAATAAAGAATTAAGTGCTGCTCATGAGGCTGGTGCTGGGGCCTGGCTTCCCGGAAGGGGAGTGTGCTGGGGGCGGCGGGGGCGGGCGGGGGGGCAGCTGCTTGCGTAGAGGGATGCGTTTGCATTTTCCAGTCAGTTAGGCAGCCTGATAAAAAAGGGATAAGATCAGGCCCCATCAGCAGAGGGTGGAGGGGGGCAAGAGAGACCCAGTCTCCCACCCCTGAGAGGCTGCAGGGAGGGCCTAATGGTCACACCATTACGCTAGATCAGCTGTTTCCACAAAAAGCCTGTCAGGCACCTGGCTGGTGCCCCCTCCCCTGCCGCAGCCCCTGGGGGGAAGGAGTGCTGAGGCTTTTTCTGAAAGTGCTGCCTCCCACATCCGACATCACCATTACAACCCTCAGAGTGCTCTCTGCCTGCTTCCTGCATAAACAGCCCCCCGGGAGTCTCATCCCGACCACAAAGGGGTACAATTCCTTTCAGCATTCTTGACTTTCACATGAGGAAACTGAGGTACAGAGAAATGGAGTAACCTGCCAGAGTCACACAGCTTCTGAGTGGCAGCTCTGGGCTTCAAACCCAGGGAGTCTGTCACCAAGGTCGCGCTGTATAACTGCTGTGCTGCAGCGTCTCTGGCAGGGTCTCTGAATCACTATCTGCAATCCACGAGGCTGCCAGGGGAGGGGCATTTGCTTACTGATGAAGAGATGGGGACCTAGGGCGTGTTGTGCTGGTTCGAGGGAGAGGGAGAGAGAGAAGGAGAGGGAGAGGGAGAGGGAGAGGGAGAGAGAGGGAGAGAGAGGGAGAGAGAGGGAGAGAGAGGGAGAGAGAGGGAGAGCAGGCATTAGACCTGGGCCCTGAAGTAGAAAGGCCCCGTGATGTCAAAAGGTATTTGGCAGTGAGGATCAAAAGTCTTAAAGATGTTTATAACCCCTGCCCTCAGATTTCCATTTCTGAGAGCTGCCCTAATCTTGCCAAAAGAAGACAGTTCTAAATATAAGATTGATTATTCATAATATCAAATGATTGGAAGAGATTTAAGCACCTAACCACGGGAAACAGTTAAGCAAAGTCTGGTGTTTACACTTGACTTGACAGTCTGCAGCCATGAAAAAGAATGTTTCTGAAGGCAACACTGTAACCTGGAAAAGGGCTTGCAATATAATGTTAAATAAGAAACAAGTAAGGTGAAACTGTATGAATAATAAAATCTCAGGTATGTTCCAAACATGCAGGAGATATGCAAAATAATAGTTGCTGTGCTAGGATGATGACATTGTAGGTACTTTTCCTTTGTCTTTCTTTATATAATATGTTGCTTCAATTATAGATAAATGGATGGACTTGACCCAGGACATTATTAGATCATCTAGGGAAATTGCATCCTGTCTCTATGCCTCAGTTTCCCAATTAGTATAATATGGATAGACTTCCTTTTTCCCCCCAAGATTGCAACATTTGATGAAATAATAGATGCAACATACCCAGCACGGTGCCTGTGCATGGGAGGTGACTAAGTGATGTTGAGATAGGATAGAAGAAATAAAAGAAATAGGTAGGGAGGAGACTTAAAGGAAGAATAAGGGACTTCATTTACTATGGAAACCTGTGGCAAAAATTTCCCAAAACCCTTACCCATCAGGCAGGTCTATTAGTCCCAAATTTCTGGGAAGTTTACAAGTCTTACTCTGAGCATTGTTGACTGCTGTCCAAGGGGCATCTAGTGATCAGATAGTAGAGACCACACAAAAGACCTAGAAAGATGGTCAGACACCATACTGGAAATTCATTCACTTGCAAAATACCTTGAACTGCTAATTAGCCAATCTAGTAAAATGGGAGGAATATCTGTTGGTCAAACAACAGAGGTCACACAAAAGAGTAATCTCCTTGGGCACTGTTAGCCATCCCACCTGTGAGTGGTCTAAACCAGACTGAGCAAGAGGATAAAAGGGCTGAGGCCAGCCTCAGCAATTTAGTGAGATCCTGATTCTAAATAGATAGATAGATAGATAGATAGATAGATAGATAGATAGATAGGACAGGGGATGTAGCTTGGAGATAGAATGCCTTTGGGTTCAATTCCTAGTACCAAACAACAACAAGACAACCCCCCCCAAGTAAAACAAAACAACAATCTCCCCCGCAAAACTCCAAAAAGCAAGAGAGATAAGATAGTGAAGGCCCCATCAGGACCCAAGAAGATGACCAAAACACCCACATCATCTATGACTACCAAAGGTGTCATCCTCATATGCTTCCTCCTACCACCCCTCATGAAAGTCTCCAATAAAAGAAGAGTCATGAACCCCAAAGGAGTCTCTCACTTTGGAGGTGGCCGACATTCTTCCTTGAATATGTATTTCTTACTTTCCTAAATAAGTCTCTATGTCTCTGACTGGCTCCTGCTGAAATTCTTTTCTGTCACGTAAGCCAAGTACCCCGCTGGTCCTGAGTAGCGTTTCCCACTCTCCCCTACTGGGAAATCCTCAGGACTCTTCACAAAATTGTCCCTTCTCCAGTGACAACGTCAGTGGCTCCCCTGAGCTTTATTCTACTTCTCACGTGCTGTCTTCTGACTTACTGAGGTTTGCACAGTGAGGGGAAGGAGGAGGCAGCCAGGTGCAAAGCTCTATTCCAGCCTCAGAGTCGGGTGTAGACCTATTACTCCTCCATCGCCTCACACCAGCCAAAAGAATGAAGGCCAGACCCTCCAAGGAGTCAACTGGACCCCACACCGCGGGGCAGCCCCAGGGCCTCCCTGGGCAACACACGCCATGAAGCTGGCTCTTGGGTCAGCGTCTCCAATGTTCTGATGCTGCCTGCTGGGTCCACTGGTCACCAATTTCCTCATCCATTTCCTCATTCATTACTCATTCAGTTACTCACTCACTGGTTCCTGTCAAGAGAGGGCCACTATAGATCCTTACTGGTGTTGACTCCATGTTTATGGGGTAGAGGTCTGCACTTACCCTCGCTTACTAAATCCTCATATCTGCTCTGCAGAAGAGGTTCACGGAGAGAGCACAGCAATCGGAAGAAGCAAGATGCAGAGGAGTGTCTCCTCCCACAGCCGGCTCTTCCCTTGGCCCTGCCACGTCGGTCTCCTTAGTGTCTCTCCATGGAATCCTTCTGCTCCAGCCCTTCACTTTGGTCACTGTCTCTGCCAGAGTCATCTTTATAAAACCCAAACCTGACCTCAGGGGAGTGTCCCTGCTTCCCAGCCTGACAACACCAGCCTCTCGTGGTCCACCCACCCTGAGACCATGCACAGGGCCACCTTTCCCTGCCTCAGCGTCCCTTTATGACTTTATGCTTTCCACCTCTTGTGGTGTCCTAGGATGCTCTTCCTGCACAGCAGTCTCTGCCCCATCCTCTAAAACCTTGTTCGACTTCCCCTTCTCTTTGGTTCCCATGGAAGTGTCTCTGCCCCCTGTGCCCAGCCTGGTGGCACTGCAGTTACCTCCAAGTCTGTCCCCTTCCCTCAGGCCATGTGTCCCTCAGGGGCAGGGACCTCAGATGTTCAGCTCAGAGCTGGGTCAGGCAGGAGCCCAAGGAGTGTGGGTTGAGTGAATGATGAATGACAGTGTGATCTCAGGACCTCCACCATGGAGGAACGCCAGGCCCTGCCACCTCTGGGATGGGCAGTGTTCTTAGCTGCACTCTCCTAGCAGCTGCTTTTGCACAGCTAGCTGCTTGCTCCCTGGAGGCCCTGTCTCTGCTCAGCTCTCCGATGGGGGTAAAGACATTTGGCTATAAACCGGGCTGGCTGTGAGATTGTAGCCACCACCTAGCAGAGAGCTCACCCTGACAGAGCCTCAACCTGGACAGCCAGGTGTACAGGAGGCCACCTGGTCCAGCCCTGCCACCTCGCAGCCCTGAGCCACGCTTCTCTGTATCCCATGCTCTAGGCTAGAGCCAGACTGAAAAGTTTCCTGAAGGCATCTTATGATTTTTCTTTTTTTTTCATAGTTCCTTCTGGAATGTTCTCCACCTGCCTGCTCTCTTGTCTTTACCCAGGGAATCCCTTCTGGTTTTTTGGCTTGGCTCAGGTGTTGCCTCTCTGCTGGGCCGGCACTGTTCACACTGTGTGGTCATTATCTGTTCATTTTCCTAACAAAGCTGCGGGCTCCATGATGCAGGGACCTAGTGTCTCTGACATCTGGATCATAGTAGGTGCTCATGAGTATGTGCTGGGTGGATTTATGGCTGGATGGCTATGTGGGTAAATTGTGCGGGGACTCTTCCCCAGTGCTCTGAGCCAAAGCCTGGTCCTGACCCAGACCTAGTATGGATGAGGGGTGAGGGTGAGGGTCACGGGATAGTGGAAGACACACCCAACCCTCAGCCTTGCGGGGTGAAGTATGCCTGAGAATGCAGGTGTGGTTTGAAGCAGAGCCCAGCTCTGCTTCCGCCTGGCTTTGAGCCTGGCCTCACCTTTCTAAACTTGTTTCTTGACCTCTCAAGTGGGTTCTACAGCCATCGCTCAGCCTTCCCAACAGAGTTACTGCCAGCATCAAGTAAGATAATGTCTCAGAAGTTCTTTGTAAACTGTTGTTACTGTTTGCTGGAAAGCTCAACAATGTACTGGCAATGCCCACTAGAGGGAGTGGCAAAGCAGGCCAGCCTTCCTCCTTAAAGACCGGAGGAGGGAGTGCCAGCTCTGGGTCAGAGCCTGGGCGGCTCAGGAAGAGGGGGCGCAGGGTCTAGTACACATCATGATTAAGTTGCAGGTTCCCCTCTCCTCAGCGTTTCTCTCCCGATTTAAATGACATTCTGGTTTATCTTTGAAGTGCTAGAGAAGAAATCACAAAAAGCCCAGCTTGAAGGCAGAGAGGGCAGCTCTAAGTCTCTGCTTTATCTGTGGCTATGGGCAGGGTAATAGTGTAGGACCTCAGGCTCTTTCCGTAAAGCTCTGTTCTTCCTGTTAGCTGAGGATCCTGCATTTGAGGACTTCAAGGCCTTTGTCTGGCTGGCAGAGGCACATCTGCTGGCTTATAGGATAGTATGTTAGTAGGGCAGGGCCTAGGTCTCTGCATACCTCCCTCCATGCATGCTTGAAACCTGCAGACTTGGCCTCACAGTTGATTAGCATCCTGTTTGCTGGGGCGGGTGGAACCAGAAAAGGAGGCCAGCCAGAGGAGAGCTCTGTAACCCAATTTGCTGTGTGGAGAAGCCAGTCTGTCTGGTAAGAGCTAATTGGAAAGCTGCTTCCTCTAACCCTGGACCCAGGAGGGCTCTGGGCCTGGCTGGGCGGGGGCCCCCTTGGCTACTCCAACATCACTTAGTGCTTTGTGGGAGCCGCTCCCAGCGGGAGAGCACTTAGCCCTGGTAATTGGCCAGGCAGGCTCATCATTAATTCATGCCAAATTGTATTTCTTCTTCTGAAGGGGAGGGAGGGAGGGAGGGAGGGGGAGGGAGAGAGAGAGAGAGAGAGAGAGAGAGAGAGAGAGAGAGAGAGAGAGAGAGAGAAGAAACTGGGGCGGGGGAGGTGGGAATAAACAGGTTTCTGAAGGGAGGAGTCTGTTCCAGGGCTTGGTTGAAGCATTTTTGACTTGGGATGGAGATCAGGGATTCCATTGCTAACTTGCTGTGGACCTGAGCAGGTGGCCTTAGCAACCCTTAGCTTCCTAAGCCATGGAAGGAGACAATAATCTGTGACCTATCTACCTTGGAGGATGGCTTGGAGGATTGAATCTAGACAGGAGGGATGTGTACAATAAAGTCGTTAATTTCAGTCGGCTCAGCAAGACAGGGAGCCTGCTACATTTAACATAACTCGGTGTGGGTAGGTTTCAGTCTGTCATCATTTGGGTCAACAGCATATTTTAGTGATTCCATTTTATCTCTTTTGTTGGCTTATCGACTGTTTGGTATGTGATTTTCCTGGTTACATTAGGGTTTATAGCACACATCTTTAAAATCACAGTGTACCTTCAAGTGGATATTTTAACACTGCGCATAGAGTATAAGAACCTTGCTATAGTATACCTTCATTTCTTCCCTCCTGGTCTTTATGCTAATTTTGTCACATATCTTAGTTGTAAACTTTGCAGTCCATTCTTATTATTTTGGATAAACAGTCAGTTATACTTTAAAGAGATTTAAATTGTAATTTAAAATTCTTACGCATTTGCCCATGTAGTGGATTCATATTTCCCTCTGGTTGCATTTCCTTCTGACTGAAGGACTTCCTTCAGAATTTCTTTTCTTTCTTTTTTCTTTTTTTTTTTTTTGGTACTGGGGATTGAACTCAGGGGCATTCTGCTTCCGAGCCACACCCCCAGTCCTCTTTGTTAGGAAACAGGGTCTTGCTAGGTTGCTGAGAGTCTATGTTGCTGAGGCTGTCCTCTAACCTGCAATCCTCCTGTCTCAGCCTCTGAAGTACTGGGATTACAGGTGTGCACCACCTCGCCAGGCTCTCTTTGGATTTCTTGTAGTGTTGTTCTGTTGGTGATCAATTCTTTTGTCTTTACCTTTGAAAGGTTTTGCCATTGTGTATAGAAATCTGCTGAACAGAGCTTCTTTTCAGACTTTAAAGATGCTGTTCCATTATTTTCTGGCTTCTACTACTTCTTATTAGATTTCTGTTTTACCTTATCTTTGCGCTTCTGTACACAATGCTTCTGTTTTCTCTTATGACTTTTAGGATTTCCTTTCATCACTAGTTTGGAGAAATTTGATGATGATGTGCCTTGGTGTAGTTTCCTTAATTTCCTTGTAATTTGGGTTCATTGAGTTTCTTGGGTCTGTGAGTTCATCAAATTTGGAAAAAAATTTCAGCCATGTTTCTTCAAATAATTTTTCTGGCCTCCTCTCCCTTCATGCATTGTTTCTCAAGGTGGTCCACAACTCTCTGGTGATCTTTTTATTTAAAAATTCATTAATTTTTGGTTGTCTTTTGAATAGTTTCCATTTCTCCTACTTCACTAATTTTTTTTGTTTGTTTGTTTTGGGGGGCGAGGTCTAATTTGTCTTAAATCCAATCCAGTGTGTTTTCATCTTAGACCTTGCAGTTTTCACCTATAGGAATTTAATTTTGGTTTTTAAAAAATATCTTCCATTACTCTACTTTTTGAGCATAGAGATTGTAGCTATAATAAACATTTAATATCCTCATTTCCTAATTCTAATATTTTTATCAGTTCTGATTGATTGATGCTTCTCTTCAATACTGCTCAGACCCGCTGGACATTGGGAATTTTACTGTGTTGTGGGGTGGATATTTTAGGTTTCTTTAAATATTTTTGAGCATATTGCAGACAAGGTAGGGGAGGGAGCAGGGTGGGAGTTGGGGGAGAGGCTCACCAAGTTCTAGGTGCATATGTGTCTATTTCTCTAAACTTCATCATGATGTATGATTGCAATGCACCAATAATATTAAAAAATATTTTTGAGCTGTGTTCTAGGATGCAATTTAGCTACTTGAAAACAATTCATTCCTTTCTGGTCTTTATTTTAAGATTCATTAGGCAGATCAGAGCAGCTTCTAGTCTAGACTCTAGCTTCTAGAGTTACAAGAATCTTTCTTGTAACTGAGGCAAGAAGACCCTCTGAGTAGTCTAACTAACAACTGTAAATTCATTTTTTTAAGTTGACTGGTGGGAACAGACACAGTATCTGATCTCACGCGAGTTCTCGGCACTGGAGCATCTTTCCTTTTCCATGTGATTCACACACACACACACACACACACACACACACACACACACACCTCAAGGGAAGCCTCAAGAGGCCCCTATTGGTCTCTGATATTCTGTCCATGAAGGACTTTTTGTCTCCACTATCCTGTCCTGTTATACCTAGTTGCCTTGCTCTCCCTAGACTCTCAACTCTGACCCCTCAATTCAGAGAGTCCACCAGCTCCCCTTCCCTGTGCTGAGGCCTGGGCACTCTCAGGCAGCATGCAGGGCCATCTTAGCACCTGGAAACTGTTGTCCTTGTTACCTCATGTCCACTGTCTTGAAAACCATATATATATATATATATATATATATATATATATATATATATATATATATATACATGTATATATATGTATATATGGGGGTTGTTTTAGGTGAGAAGGTATTCTTGTTACTATCTTGCCTACAAGTGGAAATTCCCAGCGAGACAGAAACTGGGAGCCTTTCAAATCAAGTGGGCTAGATGGGCTTAGTGGTACGTGCATGTAATCCCAGTACTTGGGAGGCAGAGACAGGAGGATTGCAGGTTTGAGGACAGCCCCAGCAATATAGCGAGACTCTCATCAACCTAGCAAGACCCTGTTTCAAAACAAAAAATAAAATCAGGCTGGGGGTTAGTTTGGAGGTAGAACACCACAGTGTTCGATCCCCAGTACCACAAAAATAAATTAATAAGGTTCCTCAGAGGGAAAAGGATGAAGTTCAGGAAAGAAGGGGATGACCAGGGTAAGTTAAACATTATATAGAATTCCATTTAATCAGAGGAGAAGAAGGCCAAATTTATTAAGCACCTCACCAACTATTCATACAGGCACTTTGTATATAGTATCTAATTTAAAGGTTTCAACTGATTTGGAACCAACTTTTTAAAGGCAGCCAGAGTTGGAGCCTTTCATTGAACCCTGACCTTGGCTACACATCTTAACCTTGTCCTCAAATTAAGCTGCTTCTGCTCAGATAACTGTGACTCCAGATTAAGCTCTGATGTTAGGATGTAGTGGGTCACATGAGTGGGAGTGGGGCTCATTCAGTGTATCCTGTTCCCACCATAGCAAACTCCGTAAGAAGTTTTGTGGCTAACAAGTGGGGTAATTTCTTTTTCCAGGGCCCATTTTCCTTTTTATTTTTATTTATTTATTTATTTTTTTATGGCATTGGGGATCAAACCCAGGGGCGTTCTACCTCTGAGATACACTCCCAGCCCTATATTTTATTCTTTACTTTGAAACACGGTCTTACTAAGTTGCAGAGGGCCTCACTAAGTAGCTGAGGCTAGCTACAAACCTGCAATCCTCCTGTCTCAGCCTCCCAAGTACTGGGATTACAAACATGAGCCACCATGCCCGGCTCATTTTTTCTTTTTAAAAAGTAAATCTCAGCTGGGTGTGGTGGTGCAGACTGTGATCTCAGTACTTGGGAGGCTGAGACAGGAGGCTCGCAGGTTCAAGACTGGCCTCAGAAACTTAGTGAAGCCCTGTTTCAAAAATTAAAAATAAAAATATGGCTAGGAGTGTAGTTCAGAGGTAGAATGCCCCTGGGTTCAATTTCCAGTACCACATAAATAAATGAGAGTTTCAATGGGTTCAACTCTGAAGACATTAACTATGTTCTTCTGAGATTGACTGTTGTAGGTGAGTATATCGTTCTCCTCAACCCTTATACCCAGCTCTGACCTTGCTCCAGGCTGGCTCTGACATTTCAGATTTTCTTAGAGCATACAGTGAGTTTGAGGTCTGGAAAGAACAAGAAGTACCCACAAGAAGTCATTTTCCCCAGTCCCTTATATATGAAATGCAATCATAATGCTATTTCTGTTATCTTCTTATCTGTATATACTTTGTTAATTCATTCAATCATTCAACAAATATTTATTGCTCACCTACCATCTGCCAGGCACTTTTCTACTTGCCGTGGATAAATCAGTGGATAGACAATAATCCCTGCCTTTTGGACCTTAAGATTCTAGTGATGGAGGAGAGACAATGAATAATAAATAGAATAAATAATTATATAGTATGTTGGCATGTAATATGTGCTCCTTCCTACGAAAGCCATTGCCACAGTGTCTGACATAGTAGGTACCCCAAAACTCTTTCTGAGAAAGCTAAAGAAGCCATTTGAGAAGCCAATGGGAGCTAAGTTTTAAAGAATGATTTAGAATTTCTTCCCTGAGAAATTCTCCAGATACTCAAGAGGGAAATATCTGGCATAGGGAAGACAAGGTTAGAGGTTGGAGATGGGGGAGATGCTTGGCAAATGGCCAACCTCCCCTTCCTGAGAAGCTACACAGTGGCTCTTGGGGAGAACCCTTCAGGTGCTCAGAGCTAGCAGATAGAAGTTGTCTCAGCACCACGGATAGCTCCTGGAAGCAGCCTCCAAGCAGACCTCCTGAAGCAAAGGCTGGCCTTCGTTGCTGACCAGCTCATTTACCTGGCCAACTTAACCCGAGCCAGATGACTCTGTCCTAAACTCAAGCACGGCTATCTGAGTATGACTCCCAAAATTGGAAGATCGTTTACCCCTGTCTTATATTTCACTATTGGAGTGTTGGCAGAATCTTTAGCAATGAAACCTCTGGAGTTGTTATCTGAACACCTGGGTTTGGGTCCTAGTTCTACCACTAACTAGCTGTGTGACTTTGGACTGACTGGTTAGTTTCTTATCTGTGAAGTGAGGCTAACAATGCTTACCTCCTAGAGGTATTGTGAGGACTAAGGAGGATAGAGCTGGCAAAGCAGTTCAGGCAGTGCCCAGACTGTGGAAGGTACCTTGCCACACTTTGTTGAGGGGTGAGTAAAATCCCCACTAATGTCAGAGCCTTTCCAGAGGTGATGCCTAGGATTTCACCTGGAGAAGGGGAGAGGACATTTTGGGCAGAGAGAACAGCAGGAGAAAAGGCAGGGAGGTGTGAGGGTGGGCAGGTCGGCCAGGAAATGGAGGATGTTTTAATGAGGCTGAGCCTTTTCAGCTGCCACTTTTGTTCCAAGGCCTCCTGCACCACTGTTTTCAGCACAGGACACTGTGTTGAGCCAGACTTTATTTCCAGCTAGCCTATTGTGTATCTCAGTTGAAAGTTCTACATGTACCTCCAACCAGCCTTTCCAAAACAGAAGTTGTCACTGTCCTCCAAAGTTCTCTCTTCAAATAGTATGGCAGAAAAGAGAAGGACATTTTATGTATGATCTTACATGGGGAAAAGTTTTTTTTTTTCCCCCCAAAACATGGCAACCTGATTTTCCTTTCCAACTAAGAGCAGAAAATAAGAATGGCTTAACCTAAAGCATGTAATTATTGGGTTAGAGAAGGAAGAACTTCTTATATCATAGATGGTAAGGTACTCAGAAGGGTTGACCAAAGGAGGTTGTGCAACTCTCTTCCCTGAGAAAAAGGAGACATTTTCATCTAGCTGGGATATTCTTCTGCTTCATCACTATTTAGTCACCAATAATTGAATTATTAATATCCTTTGAACAACAGTTTACAAATGCAGTGGTATAGAGCTCTTTTACCTCTTAAGAAAGGTCCAATTTTATCTTGATTGCTACCCTATGAGGTTATCAAGATGAAAGTTACTAACTCATTCCTCCTCTGCCCTCATTTTATACACAGAGAAACTGAAACTGCCTGCCACAGAAGTGACGCAATTGGCAAGAAATCAAATGGTACAGCTATGGAAAAAGACTGTCTTCCAGTTTTCTCACAGAGCTACCCCCCTTTCCTTCCTTCCTTCCTTCCTTCCTTCCTTCCTTCCTTCCTTCCTTCCTTCTTTCCTTCTTCCTTTTTTGTGGTACTGGGGATTAAACCCAGGGACCTTCTACCTCCAAGCTACAACCTCAGCCTTTTTTTTTTAGATTTTTGTTTTGTTTTGTTTTGAAACAAGGTCTTGGTACATTGCTAAAAGCCTTGCTGACTTGCTGAGGCTGGCTGTGAACCTGCTAACCTCCTGTTTCAGCCTCCCAAGTACTGGAACTACAGGTGTGCACCACCTTCCCCCACCCCCCGCCCTGGCCTTACCCCTTTTTCTAATACAGTACTCTGGTTGCTAAAGGAGAGCCATAGCAACAGCAGCAACAGCTGAATACATGACTAAAGATCCAGAGGCCCTCTTCCTGGTGTTAGTTGCCATCAGCAGTGGGATAATGAAGAATGGACTTCAAGGAACACAGGTGTTTGGGTTTGAAGTTCCAGGACTAAGCAATTAGAAGGGAGGAAAGGCCTAGTGCCATATCGGCTCCAACCAAGAGAAGTGGCAATAATTCCTCTCTCACATGGTCTAAACTTGGCAGTTTCCAAAGCAGCTTTGTACCCTGCTTCATTTGACATGCTCCCACCACTCTGGGAAGGATGTGTCATTGTTATCACCCATTTTCCAGATGAGGAGAGGTGATACAAAGATGGGGGAGGTCCGAGAGGTCCAGGCTCTGCCCGAGGCCACTGGTCCATGACTGAGCTGGGGTCTGAATTGCTTTCTCTGGTCTCTTCCTCTAAACTCTTTCCCTGGCTCTTTCTGCCGCATCCCAGCTGCCTCTGCGTCTGGCCAGACCCGAAAAACAAATCTTGTAATTGAGTTGGAATGTGGGTGCTGGGCCCGGGAGACAATGTTTCCTGCTTTTCAATCTGTTCTTAATTTATTAAAGTGATGAAATAAGGAAGAGGCCCAGAAGGGGTGGATGTTTTCCATCAGTGAGTCAGGGGAACGTGCAGAGGCAGAAGGTCAGGAGGAAGCTGCCGCTGCTCGGGCAGTCTTGGGCAGCCTCGCCTGCTCAAGCCCACACAGAAGTGGTGTGTGTGCGTGTGTGTGTGTGTGTGTGTGTGTGTGTGTGTGTGTGTGTGTGTGTGTCTTCTAGAGCTGCCCCTAGGAGAGAAAAAGGACAGGCAAGAGTGGGCCCTACAGGGGAATCTCCCCCTCCCTACAGTGTTACCTCTGCCCACCTCTTCTCTGACAAAAGCCCAGGGCCCTAGAGAGAGACCCAGGGAAGGCAAGAGGGGGCCTATCTCAGCCTGAGGGGCATGAGGGAAGGCTTCCTAGAGGAGGTGGCACTAAGGCCTGAGACTTGAAGCTACCTGGGAAAGAACAGGTGAGGAGAAAGTGTTTTTCAGTTAGAGGAAACAGCAGGTGAAAGGTCTAGAGGCGAGAGAGACAATGGCCTGAGCCAGCCGGCTGGAGCGATAAGGCTAGATGGGGGCCGGGGTCTGCAGCGCTCATATCCTGGAGGGCCTTCCCGATCAGACTGAAAGGCCAGATTCCTTCTGGGAGAGGGTTTTAGTTGTTAGCTCAATTTTGGAGGCTAAGCATAGAAAATGGATTGGGTGGGGGAAGTGGCAGCCCAAGGACGGAGTAAGGGAAGTGCTGGAGAGATGGGGGGCCCGAGCGGGGGCAGAGGAAATGGGGAGACAGAGGCAGGGGACAGAGGGGTGGGGCAGCACCCTAATAGGTGACTGGGCTCCCTGGTAAGTGATGATTGAATGGTGGGGGTGGTTTGGCCCAGGTGTTGGTGACTTGGTCTAAGTGGCCACTGCTGACAATTGTCTATGTACAGTGGATTTGAGAACTGCATTCTGTAATTGCCATTCCTATCAGACTGTTGGCTTCTCATCTGTATTCTGTATTAGTCAGGGTTCTCTAAAGAAACAGAACAAAACAGGACGGACACATACACACACACACACACACACACACACACACACACACAGAGTTGGTTCATGCAGTTATAGAGACTGAGAAGTCTCATAATTTGCATCTGTAAGCTGGAGACCCAGGAAAGCCAGTAGTGTGACTCTAGTCCAAGTCCAAAGAGTACCAGGGAGCCATTGTGGAAATCCTAGTCCATAGGCAGAAGACGGGTGTCCTAGTTTACACAGGCAGGCAGGAAGGGGATGAATCCTCTGCTTCTCTGCTCTCTGATCTATTTTGGCCCTCAACAGATTAGACGATGCCCACCCACCCAGGGGAGAGCAATCTACTTTACTGAGCCTGCTGATTCAAATGCTAATCTCATGCAGAAGCATCATTGCAAGCACCTCCAGGCATAACCATTGATCTGGGTGTTCCATGGGCCACTCTGGTTGACCCATAAAATTAAGTATCACATCATCAATTAAGCAAACTCTTTTCTGTTTTCTGTGCCAGACTTTGTACTGGGCACTGGACATGCATCAAAGATTCATAATCAGAGTTTGCCCTCCAAGTGGGGAGACAGCCCACCAACAGTGATGACCTCACGGTGTGATGGGGCTGGGAGGTTGCAGGAGCCCAGAGAGGGCACCTGCAGAGAGAATCACGGGAGCCTTCCTGGAAGAGGTGACTCCTGAACCAGTTCTTGAAATCTGGTAGGAGTTAGCTAGGTGACCAGGTGGGGTGCAGGTAGACTATTCTGAGGACAGACGGGGGTTGGGAGAGAGTATGGCATGGTCATGGAGAGGTGTATGGGTGGAGCTGGAGCTGAGAGAAAACAGGCAGAGCTGAGCTTTCCTGGCCTGGCACTCTCTGTACTCTGATCTTTCAACTTCAGAAAGTCTCTTTGGTACACGTTGCACTACCCTTCAAGGTCCACTTTAAATTCAAACTCTCTCTTGAATCCTTTCTTGATTCCCTGTCTTGTCACAAGTGATTTGCTGAGTACCTACTAAGTTCCCTTTATCTAACTCATTTCACGTATTCATTAAGACATTCCTGTGAGGATAGCGATTGAGTTCAACATCTGTCTGGCCCCTACTATGTGCCACGCCCTGAAAATATGGAGATATATCATGCATTTTTTTCTTGCTTTCAGGCAGCTTACATTGTAGTGGGAGGACTCACCCATCAACAGGCATTTCCAATTAAAAAGTGACATTAGTGTTTGTATTATTCAGCCTCCCATCACTGTGACCAAAATACCTGACAATAAACAGCTTACAGGAGGGAAGATTTGTCTTGGCTCATGGTTTCAGAAGTTTCGGCCTATGGTTGGCTGGCTCTATTGTTTTGGGCCTGAGGTGAGTCACAACATGGCAGAAGGGCCTGCCAGAGGAGAGCTGCACAGCTCAAGACAGCTGTGAAGCAGAGAGAGAGGAACTACTTCCTAATAATCCACTCAAATTTTCAGTTCATCAAATGGATTAACCCACAGATGAGGTTAGCGTCCTCACAACCTAGCCATTTCCTAAATGCCCCACCGCTGGATGATGCTGCATTGGGGACCAAACTTCAGCCCATGAGATTTGGGGAACGTTCCAGATCCAAACCATACCAGTGCTATCATTTCCGTTTTGCTGATGAGGACTTCAGGCCCTTCTTTATTAACAGACTTCCCAGGACTATGGGTAGTAAGCAGCACCCAGCTATGCATGGAGTTAAAGTCAGTGCTCTGTCTTCTGCTCAACTCAATTCCCATGATGCTTTTCATGTCTGTCTGCTTTGAGGAAAGGAGATGTAAGTCAGGACATGTTGGCGGATCTGACTTACTCAATGGAAGTAAGATTCGTGTTGTAAAGGTGGTCCCGCAGAGAGAGAGAGAGAGAGAGAGAGAGGGGAGAGAGAGAGAGAGAGAGAGAGAGAGAGAGAGAGAGAGAGAGAGAGGGGAGAGAGAGAGAGAGAGAGAGAGAGAGAGAGAGAGAGAGAGAGCGAGCCTGAGAAGGGGATAGGAACTAGCATTTAGGAAGCGTCTACCATGTGTCAGCCTCAGTCTGATGTGGTCTCACTTCCCACCCAACTGCTCCTTCCTCGGCGCGTCCTGTGCCTTCCTACCCTCCTTTATCCTGGCTCATCAATTCCATTTGCTCCTTGTCTATTGTTATGGTTTGCATATGGGATGAACCCAGAAAGGCTCATGTGTTAGCAATGCAGAAATGTTCAGAGGTGAAACAAACCAGGACTCTAACCTCATCAATGAATAAATTCATTTATGGATTAATAGTTTGAATGGACTCATTGGGCGGCAACTGTAGGGTGTGACTGGAGGAGGTAGGTCCCTGGGAGCACAGCCCTGGGGGCTCTATCTGTCTCTGGTCCCCCCCCCCATTATATCCCATTTTAGCAGGCTGACAAGCAGGAGCCAGGGCTATAGGTCCTTAGGGCATGATGGTAGGAAGAAGGGAGAGACCAAAAAGTCAGAGAGAGAGAGGGTTAGATCCAGATGCTGCAGCTAGGTGGGACAGGAGACACACACACACACACACACACACACACACACACACACACACACAGGGACCCACCTCTGAGCATGGCTGCCCCCAGAGCATAAGGTTTGCTGGACATTTTGCTTCCTAACTCTAACACTTACCATAGTTTGCCTGGTGTGTGTGTCGCTGGCACATGGGGCCTTGAACCCACTTGCCCTAGGCCTCCTTGTCTCATTACACCTTACCCCAGTCTGCCTTCGAAGTCCCTCTCTCCCAGAAATATATTTCAGGGTAACTTGCATCTTTTAGCCATGATTAACATACTTCCAAACACCCTGGGGTGTAGAACTGGTCTCTGGGTGCATATCTAGTGTCTGTCTTTGCCAGCTGAGCTCTCATCTCTGTAACTGCGGACAATGACAGCAGGCCCAGCTTGGTTTTGAAGGTGAGTGGGCAGTAAATGATAAAACTACACTCAACCCCCTGCTCTCAAGCCCCAAAGCACCCAGCTGCTTCATGGCTCTAAGGGGCTGAACTTTTGGGGTGAAGGGTGGAAAGATGGAAAGGTGGGGGTTCAGAACTTATTGTCTTCAGACAGTTTGTGTTTCTGGATGTATAAGAAAGCCTCCCCCTGCCCCCCAAGCTGATCATGGTGTTTTAATGACTCAAAATCATGAATATTAAACTAAGGGAAAGTTGACAGTATTTAAATGAGCATCATTAAGAGACACATAAATTAACAGGGTTTTTAGTTCTCGTGGAACTGCCGTTTCAATGTTAATTAAACAACCGGAGTGCTCGGGCGCTTTTGCAGCAAACTGTCCCCAAAGTGTGCTGCAGAATATCATTATAGGTGGCTGCCTTGCTGTTTAATTATTTCCAAGCTGATTTTTTTTTCCATTGGTGCAGTAGTTTTCTGCTTGTCTTGCATTTGGAAAAGGTGATGGGTTGAACTTGTGAGGAAACCACCCATGTGCTCTCTGTTTTCCCATAGTGAAGTCCTGGGCTGGACACTATTGTCCCTTCATGCCAGCCCACTGCAAAGGGAGACCCAGATGACCCCTGGGGTCCCCAGATGGACAGGTCCATTGCTATTAAATCAGGGAGTCTAGGATGCGCTTGGCTCCTCAGCTGCAGATAATCTTGCTGTTAGAACTTTGGGGCCCTGAGATGTGGAAGGAAAGACAGAGGGTGACAGAGTAGGGGCAAGGAAGATCTCTACGGTTGTTCAGTAGTGTGAGGGTACAGGAGCCAGGAGCCCCAGAATCTCCTCTGGATCCTATCAGTCTTAGCTAAGTGACCTTGAGGCATTCCCTTCCCCGTCTCTTATTTATTCGATAAACAGCGTCTCCTATGTGCGTTGCTGTTCTAGGTGCAGAGGTTGCCGCAGTGTGAAACAGATCTGAATCCAGGGAGCTTGTGTATAGCAAGGAGGTAGACAGTGAATACCATATGCAAGAAGAAAAGTAAAGAAAGGAATGTGCAGTGTCCTTGGGGGTCATCTTACACTGGGTGATCAATGAGGATCTCTTCAACTACAAAACCAAGGGTTAGATTAGATCATGCATGCTCAAAGTGGACGATGTTGCCTCTGAAAGGTAAAATGTGTTTTTTGGGAAGGGGTGCATGAAACAAGCTTACTCTTTTTTTGTTGTTGTTTTTTGATACTGGGGATTGAACCCAGGGTCCTTCTTCCTCTGGGCTACACCCCCCAGCCATATTTATTTATTTTGAAACAGGGCCTCCCTCAGTTGCTGAGGGTCTGACTAAATTATTGAGGTTGGCCTTGAACCTGTAATCTTCCTATCTCAGCCTCCCAAGTACTAGGATTATAGGCTTGCACTACCGCATTAAAAATAAGTTTACTCATTTTTAATGGCATAAAACACAGATATGCATACAGTACATAAACAAATACATACAATATATATAGTACATAAGCAGATACATAGTCTAATTGTGGTTTTAGAAATTTCATGGGGGGAGAAGAATTAGGAGAACACTGTTTAAAAGACTGTCCAGGTAGACCATAATGAAAAAAGATTGAGAAACACTGAAATGAGTGAACCCTAGAAGCTTTATCTATTTTTTTTTTTTTTTTTTTTGCTGTACTGGGGATTGAACTCAGGGGCATTCTACCTCCGAGCTACACCCCCAGCCTTATTTTTTATTCTTTATTTTGAGACAGGGTCTCATTAAGTTGCAGAGGGCCTCACCAAGTAGCTGAGGCTGACCGAAAACACAGATCCTCTGGTCTCAGCCTCTCAAATGCTGGGATTACAAATGTGTGCCACCACGCCCGGCTAAGCTTTATCTATTAAGGAAAAAAAAAAAATCTACTGTCCAGTGGCTACATGGCTGTAAGCCCTGGGATATAGACATGGCCTTGATATTATTGTGTGAACTTGGCAGGGCCCTTACCTCTGCCAGGTCTCAGGGGACTGGACCAAGTGAACCTTAGACACCAGTGAAGCAGCCTGGTAGAAACAGATGCAGTCTTGGGTCCGTAGTGGGTGCAAAGGCCAAGTATGTAGCCTCTGGAACCAGCCTATTGGCATCATACTTGCCTACAGCACACCAAAACTGTGTAACCCTGGGTAAGTTCTTAGCCCCTTCTGTAGAGTGGGGTTAGGAGCAGCACTTCACAAGGTGGTTGTGAGGATTAAGGTTGTGAGCCTGGAGAAAGAGTTCAATAGAGCCTCGCACACTGTAAGGGCTGGCTCAGTATTGACCGTACTCACCACTCTTGGACTTTGTTTTATTGTTATTATTAAAAAAAATAGTGATTGTGGTGGGTCCCTGAGACTCTCTGGGTTTGGGTTTCTTGGCTCTGTGATATTTTTGCACATACCTTTTCTCTGCTAGAATGCCCTTCTGCCTGTCTGCCAGGCAGATTCCTTCTCATTCCTCAAGTCCCCTCTCAGCCATCACCTCCCTGGGCAGCCTTCCTCGGCCTCCTCCGGCAGGCATAGGTATCTTGCATGGCTGACCTCCCTTGGGGGGTTCACCTCCTTCAATTCCACTGTTCATTTTTGTGTAGCTCCCCTCCTTCAACTCCTCCAAGTGTTTGCTCAAATGTCGCTTTCTCCCTGAGATCCTTGCTGACCGCCTAGTGTAAGATAACCCCCAAAGACACTGTGCACCCCTCTTTTATTTTTCTTCTTGCACATGTTATTCACTTTCTATCCCCTCACTATATGTAAGCTCCCTGGATTCAGATCTTTTTTGGTCACTGTGGCAGCCCCAGCATCTAGAAGAGCAATGCACATAGGGGATATGGTTTATCCAGTAACTAAATGAATGGAGCAGGTTTCTGGGCTGGGTATGGAAATGTGGGTGAGACCGGTTTTCTACTAGATGGTGCTATGATTAGGGGACACAAGACCAACTGAATCCCACCATGACAAAAATCTCTCCTTTCCCCTTGCTCCCCTGAATATTTCTAGGGATATTCTTGCACAGAGTAGGGACCAGAAAATCAATCAGAAGGCTTAGATATGCTTTTTTCTTTTGGTAGTTGGGACTGAACCCAAGAACAGCCCTTTTTATTTTTTACTTTGAATGAGGGTCTTGCTAAGTTACTGAGGCTGGCCTCAAACCTGCAATTCTCCGGTCTCAATTTTCCAAGTACTGGGATTATAGGCATGTGCCACTGCATCCTGGGATATGCTTTACTTTTAACAAAGGTTTTCACTTCATCCTCAACACCACACCACCAGACAGCTAAGCAGGGCCACTGAATGCTTCTTTCTCTTGAGCTTATTAGCATTTCTCTAGACCACAACAGGCCACCAATGCTCAAATCCACATTTCATATCTTGCTACTGTGATTCAAGGAAATACTAAGCCAATGTCCAGAAAGATGGAGGGAGGGAGTAAGAGAGCCAGTGCTTGTCCCTCTGCCCTGGGCTAAGCCGGCCCAGTTGCCTGGAGAGACCCTTTCCCACCAAGAAGGGTGCTTAGACAAACAGCTTTTCTTCTAGGATATTTTAAGATTCTCATTTTATATTCCCTAGGCTGGGTTTATTTAATGATCCTAGTAACAATGTCAAATGGAAAAAAAGAGAAGAGGTATTAAACTACATATGCATCTTTAGCTATCTATAAATGTCTACACTGATAAACACTGGAAGGAAACCCAGTCACTAGCTGCTGAGAAGTCTACTTCTCCCTTAGGTTGTGCATCAATGCACATGTGGTGAGGACCCACAGGAGATCTGGAAAATTGCACGGAGTTGGGCTGTTGGTATCAAGCCTAGGCTGGTGGACTAGAACTTCTAACGTTTCTAGGTCGGTGTCCACCTGAGAAGGGGAGACATGGGAAGAGAATACAGCATTGGCCTTTTCTAGGAGGGCCGAGGCCTGGGTCTGGAGATGAACTGGAGTTTCCCTTCTCGTGGAACTGACCTTCTGACTGAGCCCAGGTTTGCTCACTGAGGATCACAAGTTCAGAGAACCTCTATCCAGGGGTACAACTGCCTTCTTTTAAAAATCCTTTTAGCCAGACACCATAGCTAAAAGGCTCATCCCAGTACTTGGGAGGCTAGGAGGATCACAGGTTCGATGACAGCCCCAGCAAGTAGCGAGACTCTCAGCAACCTAGTGAGACCCTGTTTCAAAACAAAAAATTAAAAAGGGCTGGGGGTACTCTGGGTTCAATCCCCAGTACCATGCAGACACAAAGAAATCCTTTTAGATGAGCTAAGATTTATTTAATCTTGGGGCTAGGGAAGGCTTTGAAAGTCGAGACCTCAAAGACAAAAATTATAAGGGAAAGGATTAATAAAGCTATAAAAAATTTAGACACACTACTTATCAAATTATTGAAATTACTTGTTTAAGGTCTTTTCTGTATTAGACTGTAAATTCCACAGGAATAAGTGCCATATGTACTTTCCCCACTGTTATTTAACTGATCTTGGGCAGGTAGGAGGAAGCACTCAGTAAATAAAACATAATAAAGAAAAGCAGGGAGTTCACCAGGCTCCCAGTATTTGTTATGGTTATGTGAATAATGCAGTTAACAACAAGAACAAAAGCCCTTTTTTTTGGAATGTTCTCTATTCTTTCTTCCTCACATACACCAGGATTAATGGGGAAAAAAAATCACAAGTCTTAGAGTAGATTTAAAAGTGGCCACGAGACTTTGCAAATTGTCCCACCAAGAAGTGGAGTGCATTTCAGTTTGGCTTTATGACTTGCTGTGACCAATAAATAAATGCCAAGTCTAGGTCAAGACACCTCGAAGCTTCCTTGCTTGCTGTTCTTGTAATGCTGAGACTACTGCCATGTGACCTATTAGATGATAAAAGACACAGGCTCAGCTGATCCCTATCAGCCTCAACTGATAGCCAGCCAACCTCTAGACACAGAACTTCCCAGCTGACCCACAGATATACACAGACAAATGAATGATCCCAGCCAAGACCACCCACCTGAGGACAGCTCAGATTACCAACCTACAGAATCTTGAGCTCAATAAATGGTCCTGCTCAGCCACTGAGTGCTGGATGATTTGTTAGACAGAAATAGAAGTCTAGGAAAGATGTTCAGGGGGATATTCGGGACTAATTAGAAGGTGTTTCATCATATACCCTGCCAATAGAAACACAATTAAAATAACCAAACAAAGCTCTCCAGGAAATGTGTAATGACTGTCACAGTGTAGGAGCAACATTCTCAAGAACCATGCTGAGCAGGTATTTCCATAGTGGGTAACTATCCAAGGAAGGGAGAGACTGCTGCAGCTTGGTGAAGCTTGGTGGAGATGGTATGTGTTGGTGGTAATGGTGGTCAAGGTCCAGAAGTTTCTCCAGTTCTTACAGTGCTATTGTCATGACTCTTCTTCCTGGGCCTCAAACAGGCTTTGCTCACTTGCTCCTCTCATCTCAATGCCATTGCAATTTTCACGCCAAATAGGGCCCCACTACTTGCAGAAAATATTCACACACTACAGGATTTGGCTTCAAGAGAGTCTCCCATTCCCTCTCACATCCTGCCACCGTCCTACACACTCCGCCATCCAGACCAGTCCTCGTGGTCTGTACACACTGCTCTTTCATGCTTCTGTGCCTTCGTGTCTATGTTCTTTCTGCCTGACCCCGCTTCATCTGGCAAAACCCCCACGTATCCTTCAAAGCACAATAATACACATTTGATCTTCTTGGGCAACCTCCTTCATTATATGACAAGACCTGAGCTGTCTCTGAGCTCCCAGATCTTGATCATAGCCTCTTTTTTCTTTTTTGGTGCTGGGTATTGAACCCAGAGGCATTGAACCCAGGGGCATTCTACATCCGAGCTACATCCCCAGATCTTTTTATTTTTTTTATCTTGCTAGGTTGCTGAGAGTCTTGCTAAATTGTTGAGACTAACCTCGAATTTGTGATCCTTCTGTCTCAGCCTCCCAAGTACTGAGATTACAGGCATGTACCCCCACTCCTGGCTTGATTACAGCCTCTTGAATAATTATGAGCAAACTCTCTCCTCTCCTCATCTCACCTCCTCTCCTAAACTCACTTGCAGACAGACTCCCCATTTCATTCCTATTTGTAGGTCAAATTTCCAGCACATGGCTTGCAATAGAGTAGGAACTCAACACTATACTTTGAATGAGTAAATAAACAAAGAATGAAAACTAGTATTTAAACAGGGGTCACATCCATTCCTGCATATTAGATATTCTCATTTGTCCTATTTTCCAAGTAGGAAAACTGAGGCTCAGAATAAAAGTGGCTTGTTGGAAGCTTCTCAGTGAGAAACGAGGAGACAAGCCTAAGTCTTTTGAATTCCAAAGCTCAGGATATGTAGTCCCTGCGCAGTCATTCTTTCATGCATTCATTACACCAATATCTATTTTGTGACCACCCTTTGCCAGGCCTGCTCCTCCCCACCACGCTGCAGATCCTGCTGTGATTGTTCTTTCTCTACTTCTTTGCCTTTGTCTTAACATTTACTCCCCTTGAGAAGGCTCCATTGAACCCAAGTCAGGTCAGGTACTTTATCTCTATTTCCATAAACTCCTGGATTCTTCTGTCATATTTTTGTCTTTCCATTGGGTCGTGAGCAATTTAGGGACTCCCTAGAGCCTTTCTCTGGTCCCTACATGCAGCAGGTTCTTGTCTGGTTGGGGGGGGGGTGGAGGGGGGTGAATGGTGAGACTTGAAAGTGGCCAGCAGGGGAGAGATTATGAAGGGGCTTCTTAACCCCATGCAGAGATTTGGATTTGGACCGGAAAGCAGACAGGGGCCAGGGAGGCCTTTGGTTATAGACTAGACCTAGGTCCATCTGATATTCCTTTTAGCCCACAGGGGGCTCAGTCCAGACAACCTTCCTGCTCTTTGGTCACCCCCCTGCACACACATTCACCTCTGTCTCACTGGCTTCAGCCTCATACCTCCAGTAGACCTTGAGCAGGTGTGAGGGCCCCACAGGCTAGTGCAGGGTGGGACCTCCACAGGCTACTGGCCAGGGCCGGCTTGCTGAGTGACCACGCCTTGATGAGGATGTGTTTACTGTGGCTGCACTGGGGAGGGTTATGAACCAGTCAGACTGGATCATAGATAGACTTCTCAATTTCTTTTCTCCTGGCCATCCCTGAGACCAAAGAACATTGGAGAAAAGACTCATCTTTTTACATGCAACACAATCCTGGGTAACAGTCAACTTTTCCTTAACCAGAAGTCTGCCAAAAGCAGGAGAACAGTCAGAACTCTAGGGTAAAGGAAGCAGGAAGCAGAACTTTCGCCTTCCCAGGCATAAAATTAATTACAAAATCAGATTGTGTTACCAGAATTGTTTATATCTATGTTTTAAGGAATTTGCCATCTTCTGAATCTAATAGATGGAGCAGTCGTAGCTTGACTGCTACAACAGTTTTTAATTTGTTTGGAAATTAGTCCAAATAATGAAGGAATGCTTTTCAATACAACACGAAGGCAAGACAATTGGCACATCTTCTTTTTAAACAACGACAACAACAGAGTTCTCAGCATTGAATAATTAAAGGAACGCATCTGTCAGAAACAGGTTGCACATCTCTGGTTTGGAGAAATGCCATTTTTAAGGGTATACTAATACCTAGCAAGACTTCGGGATTTAGTACTTTGATGTCTATATCAGTTTTGCCCTTCAAAATTGGCCTGGAAGTCAGACAGGTAACCTGACCTTCCATTTTAGGCCCAGGAAGCCAGGCTGAGGAGATGCAGTCACTGGCCAGGGCGCACAGCTGAGCTGACGCTCTCTGCACACACCATGCTGCCTCCCTGGGTTTGGTAAACCAGAAGGTTTCTGCCTTTAGAAGAAACAGGTAAATGGCTTTGCCTAGAAACTTGTGGGTTTGGGGGCAAATCAGTCTAAAGTGTTAATAAAGATAGATGATATTGACCAAGCCCATACATTCCAGCCTCGTGGCTCATTTTCACATAGAACTGCCTACCTGTCCCTGTTTTACCACCGACGATCCACTGTGTGATCTTGGACATGTTGTGTTCCCTCTCTGAGTCTCTGTTTCCTCATCAGCAAATGGGGGTAATGTCTACTTTACTGAATGGTATGCAAATGAAAGATAAGTAGTTGTGAATTAGTTAACAAGTGAAGTTTGAAACACTGGTTAAAACCGAGGTGTTGTTCTGCCACCTGTGATCACACTGGGCGTCCTGTAAGTGCCTAGGCTGCCTTCTGTGCCCATCTGTAGGGTGCAATGTGGCCCTGAGGTCACAGGAGCCACAGAACGATGTTCCTCAATGGGCAATTGAGCTTTGAGAAGTTGTACCTTAAAGTTTGGGAAGGCTTCTCACACACACCACTGAAGAAAGGAGGGTCACCTTTTGGTCCACTGTTCCAGTGGGAAATTTCAAATGGCTTGAGGGTGATTTGGAAGGCACTGTTTAGTTGGTTTGTTTGTTTTTAAAGAAACAGGGTCTGGCCCTAAACTCATGGTCCCAAGCGATTCTCCCTCTTCAGCCTCCTTAGTAGCTAGAACTAAAGGTGCCCACCACTATTACACTGCTGAAGCTGAATTTAAATTTTTTTCCCCAAGTGCTGAGAGGTGAAACAGATTTCAGGAACGAGAGAGCTGGGAGAAGGGCTTCCAGGGCAGAGCAGCAGCTCAGGCAAAGGTGCAGAGATTGCAAGGAGAGGGGAAGATCAGATTGGACTAAGGAAGTCAACCTGTTCTGATAATCGGGAGCTACTGATTTCCTGGTAGGCACTTTACATAGGTCAGCCATTAAACACTAGGAGGCAGGTGTCAGCATGCCCATTTTGCAGACTGCAAAACTAAAATTCAGATAGGCAGAAATAGCCCTCTGTAATCACACAGCTAGAAAGTGTGAGAGCCAGGAGTAGAGGCCAGTTCTAGAAAATTCCAAAGTCCTTGCTGTTTACAGCACTACTTTCTGCTTCCTTGTGCAAAACAGTGTCTGCTCAAGTGGGCAGTGGTCAGGTTCCTGGGGTGGGGGCCTTGGGGGGCTGGGAGGGAGGGGAGATCATAGCTACTGTCTCTGAATTTCCTCTGATCTTCCTAGCAGGAGGCTCAGAAACCTTTGGTGTGCAAGGCAAAATCTTCTCTTCCTTTCCTTCTTCCCTCCCTTCATTCCTTTCTCGCTCCCTCCCTCCCTCCCTCCCTTCCTCATCTTCTCACTCCCACTGCTCTTCCAACCTCCTTCCCCCTCCAGCCCATTATCCAGGATTTTATGGCTCTCAAGACATCTAAGGACAGCCCCCTTGAGTGGCTGGGATTGTCCTGAGAAATGATTTGCATACACAGCTGAGCAAGGGTAGAGCTGGGCTGCAATCCAGGAAGTTAGAGCTCTGTGCACTGTGCTGTTCTCATGCCCAGCACCATGTGTGGCATATAGTAAGTGCTCAGTGAATGGTGGCTCTTTCCCCTTCCCCAGAAACCAGTGTCCAGCCCCTAGGAGGTTCTGAATATTAGGGCCTGAAGGGAGCTGCCTCCCTTCTCTTTGGAGGCAGCTCTTGAAACTGGCCAAAGCTCAGCCTTTTCTGGAGTAGGAAGGCTTCAGCTTTTCCATATCAGCCTCTTAGGCTAAGGAGGCTGCGGTCCAAGGGTCTGGCCCTGGTAGAAGGGTGGGGAGCAGCCTCATCTTGGGCAGCCTCTCTGCAGACTGGGCCCCGGCTGCTTTGCATGCAGGATGAGGACTCCTCTGGTCAATTTGCTTTCACTAATGTCAGGCCCCTGCGGCGCGGTCCTCAGTTGCATAGCAACTGGCCGAGCAGCGCAGCAGAGGTGGCCATGCATAAAAGATGACACATGATGGTGGGGCGCGGGGTGACGATTTGCAAATTTAGATACAGTCGCTGCAGGATTATGAACCGGGCACTCGACAGGCATGGGGGTGGGTGGCTTTCTTTGTCTCCTCCCATCTCATTCAGAAAGCGAGGTTCCTACTGCATTGAGCTCTGGGGAGCTGAACAGAAGCAGGGAAGGGAAAGTTGGCTTCAACCCCTAGAAAACCAGGGGCTGGGCTGGTGGGGGCTGAGAAGGGCAAAGGAAATAAATGAGTTTGGATAGCTATGCCAACACAGGCATACAGAGGCCTTGGGGCACACCGAGCACCTTTCCTGGGCAGCATGGCTTCCCCAGGGATTCTTATACCCTGGTGAAAGGCTAGTGTATATGGCTGGTCCAACACCTCTCCCCTGTCAGCGCATCTCCTCTGTGCCACTCCTGACAGCTGCAGGGACAGGTGGTGTGCTGGACCCGGAGACCTCAGGCCTGAGTTCAAGCCTTAGTTCTGCCATTTCCTGATATTAGGAACTTTGGCAGGTGACTTTAAATCACATTCAATTCAATTCATCCATTGTCAGTTGAGCACCTACTGTGAACTGGGAGCACTTCTATGAACTCGGACTACAGCCTCCTCAGCCTCAGTGGCAGATAGAGAGATGCCGGAGCCCTCCTACTCCAGAAAAGGCTGAAATCTGTCAGGTGACAAGATCTGCCTCCAAAGGGAAGGGAGGGTGAATGCACCTTCAGGCTCCAACATTTGGAACCTCCAAGGGGATGGATGGACATTGGTTTCTGGAGAAGGGGAAAGACCTACTACTTACTGAGTACTTACTCTGTGGGAGGGGCAAAACAGTATAAAACACAATCCCTGCCCTGGAGGAGCTCAAGGTGTGGTGGGAGAAACAGAAGTTTAAACAAGAAGCCAGGCCTGGGGGCGCACACCTGTAATCCCAGTACTCAGGAAGCTGAGACAGGAGGATCACAGGTTTGAGGCCAATCTCAGAATCCTAGAGAGCCCCTGTTTCAAAACAAAACATAAAAAAGGGCTGGGGGTATAGCTCAGAGGTAGAATTTTCCTGAGTTTAATCACCAGTGCCCTCCCTCTCCCCCCAAAAAAATAATGGAATGATAAGATTATACTTGGGAGGTGAGACAGGAGGATCACAGGTTCGCCATGGCCAGCCTCAGCAACTTAGTGAGACCCTCAGAAACTTAGTGAGACCCTATTTCAAAATAAAAAATAAGAAATAAGCCAGGCATGGTGGCACATGCTTGTAATCCCAGTACTTGGGAGGCTGAGGCAGGAGGATTGCAGTTTTGTGGCCAGCCTCAGTTACTTAGTGAGGCCCTCTGCAACTTAGTGAGATCCTATTTCAAAAATAAAGAATAAAAAATAGGGCTAGAGGTGTAGCTCAGAGGTAGAATGCCCCTGGGTTCAATCCCCAGTACTGCAAAACTATACTCCAACAAAATGGAAAATCTGGAAGAAATTGACGATTTTTTAGATACATACAACCCTTCTAAATTGAGTCAAGAAGATATAGAAAACTTAAATCAACCAATAAAAATCAAAGAAATAGAAACAGCAATAAAAAGTTCACCATCAAACAAAAGCCCAGGGCCAGATGGTTTCCCAAGTGAATTTTATAAAACATTTATGGAAGAACTAATCCCAATACTCCTCAAACTATTCCGTGAAATTGAAAGAAACGGGACCCT